>AJFL01001195.1:0-15927 GCA_000467735.1 Rhytidhysteron rufulum CBS 306.38
GTCAGAAGGCTTGTCAGAAGGCTTGTCAGAGCTCTCATCGGACTCCTCATCAGAATCATCATCCCAACCCACTTCTTCTTCTTCTGGAACGGCGGCAGAAGCTGGAACGATGTTAGATATATATATGTAGTGACAAGGGCCATTTATTCAGCGAGGTGGAAACGTACCCTTTAACATCTCTCGTCGTTTTTGTTCTTCGCTCTCAATGACATGTCGCAAAAAGTAATACCGTTTCCAGAATTGGGAATACTCCACCTGTTCTGGAACGAGCTTTTCCATAGCCTTTCGCAACTCTTCATGCTTGTCTAAATCGGTTGCAATTGCCTCCGTCTTTGCATCAACATTGAATTCTTTGCTCCATGCGGCCCACTCAGGGCTAACGGGGTCCTTGGCAAAGCTGTCGAGGGACGAGTGAATGACGTGAAGCTGGGCTTCGAAGCGCGTAGTATGAAATACTCGTTTACCCTCCGAATCTTTACTCTCAAATAGAACCTTAGACGGGCCAGATGTACCGGTGGGGGAAGTTGGAGGAGCGATTGTAACTGCCTCACGTAAGAAGTTTCGGATGTTGGTACCAAACTTCAACAAAGCCTCGTCTGCGGCGTCTTCAGCCCGCTCGATGTCCTTCAGCCGTTTAGCAGCTTCACTTTTGAAGCGCGATAGCATCCCTTCAGCTTCTTTTACGATATCTGCAGGAAGCGACTCTGGGCGGTCGGGGTGAGGTGGTGAGGGAGGCGGGTTCTGAGCGTCTTTGTCATTGGGCGTTGAGGTAGATGCATTCGGTGTGGATTGGTTGACAGAGAGCGAGCGAGTGCGGTTTATAAGTGAGGTGATGCCTTTAGAAGCCTGCTCACTAGCAACCGAATACTCTTTCTTCGCTCCATCGTAGTATTGTTCGCCCTGCCACCAGGAATCAGCAACGCCGAATAGAGAAAAAAAGAGGATGATTGCATTGATGGGTCGACTCACCTGTTTTTTGACGGTTCCTAGAAAGCCGCCAAGGCGTGCTGCCCACGGACTACTCGAAATAGCCTTGTATGCTTCCTGGAACTCGACATTGAAGTCGTTGGGTCTCTGCTGGGAGTTCGTTGCTCCCTGTTGAGGGGCTTGGTCATCTGGATAACTCTCCTCTTGGATGTGATCGTATGCAGCGTCCATGGCGAAGGTTGGCCAGCCGCGGGGAAGTAGGTGAATTGACCAGTACCTTCGTCGGTTCGTACGGTGCGGTGGATGGGCGTGGGATTCGTGCTTGGTTGGACTGGGAGAGGTTCGATGATGGCCTGGTGGTGTTCTGAGACGTCGGATGCGGAGTAGCGGGGGTTTATCGCGCAGCCACCGCAAACGGATTGGTCCCTGGATTTAATACCGTACGACACCCCTGACTCTTGCAATAAGGGTCTTTGCTACAGCCTACATGTGCGTTTAGAGATAGCACTCTTTTCTACGGCTCATGCTTTGAAGAATGTTTAAGTTTGTGTTCAGGTATCTATTTTATCCTATGTCTGAGCTCTTACTCTCGCCCACTACATAAAGATCGAATCGAATCGAATCGAATCCCATTATATATTTTCAATCCCTTTGCAATCTGGTGGGATGCATTCCTACCCCGACCGAATGCCTTCTCATTTCCTCCGATTTCCCGCAACCTTTGAAAAGCCTTTCGCATCAACCTCTAAGGCCGGCTTCTTCCTAGATACCGTGAGAGGAGGCGCTTTACCCATATCAACCTTGACGTCCTCAGTCTTTACGGTCAGGTTCGCGCACCCACATGCATTTTAGAGGGGTGATCTCATCCATGGGTAAGACATAGGTATCAGTGCGTTTTCTAAATTGCACTAAACTATAAGAAGCATATGCTAACGGTATTAAAAGTCTAGTCGTGTAGGTTTCATCTAGAAGATATCGCTAAAACCTTCCAACCGTTCCCATCTTGAAAACACCAACTTGATCTATCCACCAATTCACCACTGTCTGGGTAGCTACGTACTCACAGTGTGTTTACCAACTAATCACTGTGTTGCTCCAGGTGAGTCCATTCTGATCCGGCTGCATGCAATTACGTCGAAGAAACTAGCGCATCCTTCGCGGAGCATTTCCGGACTCGCATGGACATGCAAAACGGAGGATCTTCAGGCTTAGCATGGAGTGAGTGCATGGCTATGCTTGCCCTATTTTTGGAATGTCTGCTTCCTGATATCCTCCCAGATTTTGGTCCGTCTTTACAAAGTACGTTCAGTCAATCGCAGGGTTACTAAATATGCCATACCACTCTCTTAAATGGTTCCTCGTGTCCGTCATATTGCGGAAACTCCCCACATCTCCAATAGATCAATATATCCTAATTCCTTCGTCCAACCTTTTTGATCATAGCCAAACTTACTAAGCCAGATCTAGGCATGTTTCACTTGGCATGTTTTGTCTCAAGCTTTAGGCGTGCTACGTGGACACAGCCGCCCTAAGTCAGCCTTACACGGATTGTTTACAAGACCCACTGCTAGGCAACCATTTCTACAAAAACATATCTCTTGGGACTTGTTATGTGGGTATTCAAGCTTCTTTTTCGGCTTCCAAACTGCACTTGCCTTTGAATTTCCCCCTTCTTGTTTTTTTTTCATTTTTGTAAGCTTAGCCATGGGTGGTCCTTCTCACAGGGAGTACACTCCCGTCCCTGTAGAGGAAAGGATCGATGATGGCGTTGAAGGTTCGCAGGAAGACGCCCAGATGAGCGACGACGAACAACTCTATACCACCAGTGCCCCTTTGCTCTCGAACAGATCTCGGGGGAATGGACCCCCTCCAGCCCAAAGAAGAACGTTCCTCAAGGCTCTGCGTCGATACAACCCTTTCGCCCGTCGCGACCCGTACTCTTCCATATGGTCACCATCGAACCCTAAGTCGAGGTATTCATGGCTGAAAATATTTATTGCCGGCTTCGTCGGCATACTCATCGCTGCTATCGTTGGACTCAGCATTTCCACAGCAGTACTGGCCAAAAGGCCTAAAAGCTGCCGTCCCCATTACTATCGGCCAACGCGTTACTACACCCACGTTCCACTTAATGAGGAGAGGATTTCCGCCAATGGTAGACTTAATTTTGTACAGCTCTACCCACCACTGAAAAGCCAACGCTGGTCTGCTTGTCAAACTGCCTGGCAATCGCTGACGTATATCCCTTGCCATGAGAAGATCTGGAATCGGTCGTGGGATAACGGAAAGCATACGTCCTTGTTTGACCCGGACATCAGTCGTTATGCGCCGGAGATTTGCCACACGGCCTGCTCTCAGTCATTGGCGAATGCGTACCAATTGATTATGTCGCAATGTACCGAGGACGATGTGTTCGACATGGATGGTTACGTGGGAACCTTTTCCGCAGATCCCGGCCTCGAGGCATCTCCCGTAGGTGTCATGAAGACGCTCGAACGCAGAGTTCAACATATGTGCCGGCAAAGCCCTGATAACGCGCGATATCGCCGTGACAGTTACTGTCCGGCGGAGCTCTGGCAAGAGTGGTTCATTGTAGACGGCATGAACACCGGAAACCTCGAGGGTCTGGATCTATTCGATGCCAAAACCCGCACAGTGAGGACCGAACCAAACTACATTCGACGCTCGGGTAATTATGATGATTGTGACAACGCTCGGGGTTCCTTCTACCATAGGTATATGGGTACCAAGCATTTTGGGCCGCTTGAGAACCAGACGGATTGTGGGTGGTGCACGATTGACTGGTTCGACAGAAAACTGCAGTCCTGGGAAGAAGACAAGGTGCTTGATCCTAAGAATGGTACGGTTGTGGGTCTTCAGGAGTACCTTCACCGGATCAGGGCTGTTGGAAAGAGATGTGAAGCGGACCAGTGGAATAGAATTTGGGCGAAGGCGTTGAGGAAATACAAAAACGCAGGGCAGCTACCTACTGAGTGGCAAGATCGCGATGGGCACAACGGTGGTGGCAGCAAAAAGCCTTGTCGGCCGTGTGAAGAGGAAAGCAATGAGGAATCTGATCTTCTCACCTTGACCGTGTCGGACAGGCCGACACAGGAATAAGAGATGATTGTGAGGTTCGAATTAGCTTGTCGCGATTTTCAGCTGGCATTTATGTATACAATCAATGGCACAAGATGTCGGCGTTTTTTGGATTTATGGTGCGGCTGAGGAACACACCCGTTCAAAACTATGTTATTTGTCATTCTCTTCGCAGGTCTTGGGATTAGGAAAGGGGATAGGGGCGGTTATTATTTGGATGGACGTATGAACAAATAATGTGGCATGATGATTCCTTCAATCTCCCAGGAGCTGAATAAATTGGAAGCGGTCGCTTTACCCTGAGTCCACAATCATTTGTATTCTTGTGCTGTACTACATTCGGTGCCATGTCAATTCCTTACCCAAATAATAATAATGATATTAAAAATAAAAAAAGGCAGACGGCTGTCGTACGGGCATGCATCGTCCAAGTACCGTACACAAGACGATAGACACCAATCTACCACTAGAGCAAGGTACTTGTGTAGATGCATCTGGACGGGCTGCACAATGAGCTCATAGCGCACTCGCCAGCCGAAGCTTGTGCCAGTTCCCCGGACGTGCGTCCGCCGATAAATTCATCCCATCCATCTTTCAGGGTCTCACATATTCAACATCGTGCTGCCCGCCTACGGTTCAATTGTATGCACCCTCGACCTTTATTGCTCGCCTTTATTGCTTACCACTATACATATAGGGCCTGCGAGCTGTTGCCATCCGGCCTCGAAGTGCCTTCAGCCGCACACCTACCCCCTACGTTCAGGAGCTTTGCCAACAGCACAATACCCCCTTCGAATCAACAATGACCATCACCGCTATCTCTGTGGGTGCAGCTGTCACGCCGACCGTCGTTGGAACATACTTCTCCCACTACCTCAATCGGAAACGTCTTCATCAGAAGCCGACCGCACACATCACCTACCATGAAGGCCTCGAGTTGATTCGCCGCTTTTTGCACTATGCCTCCTTCCATACTGTTGATGATATCCAGGCATTCACATCGCAATGGGTCCCTGTGCCTACTTGGGTGCATGTAGATGAGCTAGAGATTTCCCAGCAATGCTTGACAAAAGCTGCTGAGCATGTCAAGAATCAGCTTGGTCCCGAAGGCATTAAGCAAGTTGGAGGACTTAAGTGGTGGCAGTGGCGCAAGGATGAAGCTCCACTCAAGGCCGAGTGGATCGAAATGCGCAAAGATTACAATGAGCGAAAGGAGGCGGGTGGTAAGGGGCAACGTATCATACTCTATGTCCATGGCGGCGCGTACTACTTTGGAAGTGTAGATGAGCACCGATATCAGATGCAACGGCATGCACGTAAACTGAAGGCTCGAGTTTTCGCTCCTCGATACCGACTGGCGCCTCAATTCCCTTTCCCCTGCGGTCTGATGGATTGTGTGGCTGCGTATATGCATTTGCTGGAGGAGAAGCATGACCCAAACACAATCATCTTAGCAGGCGATTCGGCTGGAGGTGGCATGGTTGTCAGCTTGTTGGTAATTTTGCGTGACCAAGGAGTTCCGTTACCTGCAGGAGCAATCTTGATCAGTCCTTGGGTGGACCTCACCCATTCATTCCCAAGTTTGGGTGGTGATGGGTTAATGGACTATATACCAGCACATGGCTTTGTTCATAAACCTAGTATGAGTTGGCCACCGCCTAATGCGGATGATTTGTTCGAACAGGAACGACAGTATCTCAACGTTGATGCGAAAGACACAGACAACCCGAAAGACAAACCTAGCAGAGGCGAGAAAAAGCAACTACGCAAAGATCGTATCCACGGCTTTTCCGTTACCGAGTCGGATAGGCCCGATCCTGAAGAGCTTAACATACAAGGCAGACGGAGTGCTGAATATCAATCACCCAACCCCGCGCTAGGCCCAGACTCTCTTCTATCCATCACCATTGACCAGAAGGTCATTGAGCTGAAAGACCAGATTCAGATTTACGCTGCGAATCACCTGATAACGCATCCTCTCGTGTCTCCAATATTGCAACCCTCGCTTGGCGGATTGCCTCCCGTACTGATCCAGGTGGGAGGAGGCGAATTACTACACGACGAACAGGTGTACCTAGCACACAAAATGGCGTCTCCACTCTTATATCTACCTCGACCAACAAGCCATGTTTCTCTTGAGAGGATTCAAGACGAAGCAGCAAGGCATCGTCCTACGAATGTGCAATTACAGGTCTGGGATGACCTCTGCCATGTCGCCCCAACTTTATCCTTCACGCGCCCCGCCAAATTTATGTATAGGAGTATCGCGCAATTCGGGGCATGGGCATTAGCGCGTGCCCAAAAGACGTCCATTGACATATTAGATGACGACTCCGTATCCTTTATCAGCCCTTCATCCTCCTCCGTGAGTGATGAAGAGGCACTGCGATCAGACGATATCAAGTTGAGCATGCCTCGTAGCACACAGAATGTGGGATTCTCAAGTATAGCCAAGCAAAACTCGAAAGGCCCCGAAGTAGGGAAGGCAGGGGATCCGTTGCCGCCTTTCACCAACCACATGATTCGACAACGTATCGACAGACACGGCAACGTTTATGAAATGTCCCCTGCATCTGAAATATCGATTTTGCAAATTCCAGCCGAGGAAATCGGAACCATCAAAGAGGGTCCAGTCAAGAAATGGATGCATGCACAGAAAGTGTGGAACGAAAAGTTCAGTCGAACAAAACTGAAGGTGCAGAAGAGGCGGCTCAAAGATATGGAGAAGGGTTACGAAGGGTTTGACGGCGAATATCCTCCCCCGACTGCATTGGCTGGACGGCAAGTGAAAGGATTGGGCAAGGAAAAGGCGAATAAAAAGAAGAGCTGGGGAATGATGTTATGGTCACTGTGGGGCAGCAAACATGACCAAATGACGGTATGCCCATTTCATACACCAATATCCCCTTGGGTAGCCTAGCTGGTCTGAAGAATACCCTTGTACTAACAACGTACAGATTGTCCGTGAAGGTAGAGCAGATGCAGCTCCAGAACCCGCGTCCAATGCAAATTTCACTTCGATTGAAGCCAGCAGAGGTGTAGACGAGGCAGGTGACTTGGAAGTGAAAGCCGAGGCGGAACAAAGCCATGCTTCTGCGAACCGTGCTCGTTCATTATCTGCCCGTAGATCCACTAAAGGGCTTAAAGTGCTGCGGCCAACAGCGCGATCCCATTCGAGATCAAGAAGTAGACATAGTACTATTACTGATCGAGGGCAAATAGGAGTTGAAGAGGCCGACAATCTTCCTTCGCCAAGCCCACTATCTATGGCAACTCATGAGCACGCCTCTATGATAGCTACACCTGAGATCAAAGAAAACGGCATAGTTTGGAGTGGAGGGAAGATGGACGACAATTCGGAACCGACATCCCCCCCACCGACGATTGTACCTGACTCCGAGACGCTCAGCACAAGGCCCTTTAGAGGTGGAGTCGCATATCCATTCAAGATTGAGGTCGGAGAGAATGGGAGAGACGTCAATGCCAGCACTCTCACTCTTCAGAGCATGGCTGTCAGTACTCCGAATGTAGAGAAGAGCCTGGACATGAGCGCAAGTGCGACGCCAACTACGGAGAAACCAGAAGAGGCGGCAATCGTTGGTGACAAGCAAGAGAGGCCTGGAGTAGAGAGGTTTGTGACCGCTGATGTTTTGGGCAACACGGCAGATGGGCAGGAAATGGCGAACGGACCTACGAAAGAGGATAAAGAGAGACCGGGCGTGGAAAGGTTTGTGACTGCGCTGGAAGATGTGCGTGGTGAGGCGAATTGATTGTTGTCGAGATACGCAACGTTTTGTCACAGTTTTGTTTGAGATTTGAAATTGGCCATTTCCCTTACTATTCAAAGTACACTGATACCCTAGTTCTCATATGTTGTCGTCTAGTATAATTCTCCTTCTTGTATAGAATGCCATAGAAGTACAGTAATATCTCACACAATTCGTCTAGACCTTCCTCTTCCCTGGGTTGCTATCAAGATGTCCACGCGCTTTCTATTCAGTTATAAGTTTCTTTGTCTAGATCTCTACGGATACTTGGATATAGAGGCATCTCTCCTCCCAGCCATACATTCATTATAGGCTTTGCACATCTCGAAAACATCCTAGAGAGTCAAGGGTAGGATAGAGAGAGGAACACGAAGGACGGATGAAATGAGGTTGCCCGCAGGAGCTTCAGGTGCTGCACATCGATAGTCGAGGGAAAGATGTCTGCAAATTGTCACTCTGCCTTGAATGTTCGTGGGGTAGACTTGGGTACGGCGTCAGTTCTTTCCATTTGGCGACTTCCAAGCTCGGGAGTTGAGGTCGCTGGTTCCTTCCCCATTCACTTGTACCAGCGTTCATCTCCATCACCACCTCCACCGCATTACAAGGCCCACGAAACATCACCACGCCTTCATCCATCCCGCGTCTTTTACGCTGTAGCCATCTTCACCTTATCTCATTCAATCTCCCATCCGGCGTGACTGCTAAACCCTCACCATGGGCTCAGATTCAGAGGGAAAGACACCAATCCAGAAGAAGAAAGACAAAGGAGTTTGCCTTCAGAAATGGCTGGCGTTTCCCTTGATGAATCCTACATTGTGGGGAAAGAAGAACACCGGCATTGAATGCAAAGATCAGCCGGTAACTCCCTCAGAAGCACCTCGTCGCTACGGACCACCGCCGCCGCGTCCGCCCCGGCCAGATTCTATGGCAATCCGCAATGTCCAAGCCTGGCTGAATGCTACGATCGTCCGACCTTCACCAGTGATCATGACTGGCATCACGTATCTGAGAGATTCCAGCATCCTTACCAACTCCGTCCCTACCTTGGTCGAGAGACACTGCGTCAAGCCCAGCGTCTGTCCTGGACATGGCGCTGCGGAACGTAGGCAGTCGATTCCACACCGTCCTCCCCTTTCACGTATCAAAATGGCAGCTCGTTGTTCCGCAAAGAAAAATGTCAAAATGCCCTCCGTTTCCCAGTCTTGTCGTATCAAACGTCTATTCTCCAAATTGAAGGAAGGACCACTCACTACACAACCCGTCATCAAGAACCACTGGTACAATACTGTGGTTTCACTTCCAAATAGTCGATCACGACCTTGTCTACGTCTACTTGCACGTCACAACTCCAAGGAAACATTGGCAATGGGACAGAAGGCCAAGAAGTCGAGCAGTTGCGTGCTGCGAAAGAATGGGCTGCGGGTCACAACGGACTCACAGCAACCAAATGATCGAGGACCAGTAAGCCCAGGTCTTATGGGGAATGATAGTGAATCATCACAAGACATCGCTCCGACAGCAGCAGCGTCTCCAAGAGCCCTCAATGCAGTTTATGGAGCGAGCAGAGACGGGTCATTTGGAAACCTTTCGGATGCTCCCACCTACTTCAGTGGAACCCAGCCCCCATCATATCGAACAAATACGGCATCCCGGAGAAGCATCAGAAGGGGCTCGGAGGCTACCATCCTTACCACGTCATCCTTTGGATGCATCGATGGCTTGGATCGCACGAGGAGGAACGTTGGTGAGAGAAGAACGATGAAACCGGATCGGGCCATTCGACAGAAGCTATCGAATCTCGCACACACTCTGCATCTTACCTGAGGATCTGTATACCGGCAATTGGCTTGCCGATTAGTTCGGTATGCATCTAAATGAATTGACGAGGAAACGGTGTTGCGTGGTTGAGCGTTCAAGGTCTGGTCCGAAATAATGTAGGCGATAATGGACATACACTATATGGGCTCCAAGTCTAGGAAGGTGGGGAGAAAAGATCATGTATGTTCTTAAGAGGGTTATCACTGGAACATTGTTTATCAAATATGTATGTACGAGGTAGTTGCAAGTAAATGTACCTTCTATGCCTAAAGCTATGTGTTTAGCGATAAAATGGAGGAGATAGATGCCATTTGCCTTGTTTGATATACTAGTTGCCCTTTAGATCTGCAGTACTACGGGAGATGGTTTCAGGGATACGAAAAGTAAGTTGGACGATGATGTCGGCGATAGACGTCAGCAGCGGTGTGACGAGCACTGGCCATGAGCACCCTGCTTGGACATTACAAAGAAACGCGGTTCAATTGACGGATGGGATGTTCTACGCCTCTTGAAGTCGATAACTTTACGTGCGTCTTGAAGAGAAGAAGACATTGGAGGGAATATAATACTGTTTTGAGCCTTCTATGTTCCGAGGAGGTTGTGGAGGTATCACGGTGGTGACGAAGAGGAGAGGCGACACGAGGCTGACCGCCTGCCCGGTGCGGACTAGGGCAAGTAGGGAGCTTCTACGCTTTGGAACCGCCCCCAGGACTGCCGGCCTAGGATCTCCCTCCACAATCCATTGGACGGCGGTCGAAAGAACGACCACGCTGTTGTGCTCGGAACAATCACCATTCCTCTCTGCCCTGTCCTTTCTGTACCGCCCCAGGACTGCACCACAGTGACGCTCGCCGCAGTCAATCGAGCGGCCTGCCTGCGCTGCTCCCAATCTATCTCTCCGAATCCAGTTGGCAGACGGCCAACCTGCGAGACCAACCCGAGTCCGACACGCAAAAGCCACAGCTCCCCAAAAGTAAGCATGGCATCTTCTCAGGAAACCCAGTCGCAGCCGAGACGGCCTGCAGCTCTGGCAAGGCAGTCTTCTACCTCGTCGCACATCTCTCAATCGCCCTCCGACTCGTCTCACAGGGCTCCTCACAAACCGTACAAACAGCACGTCGTCGGTCACGGCCGCATGCAAAGGAACACGTCCTTTGGCAAGAATCTCAACAAGTTGAACAAATACACCCAGGCTCACGGCGGCGATGGCCCCTCAACTGCCAAACACCACCGACGTTCCCATTCCGGCAGCTCAACACCAGTAGCGAACAGCCCTCGCCCGGGCCTCAAGCGCAATGCATCCACTGCCGGCGTCATAAGAAACACTTCTCATACCGTGACTGTCTTGCGGAAGAACCATTCAAGTGGTCACCTTTCCCGACAGGGTTCTTCAAAGACCTTTGCCAGAGCCACCAAAAGCGAGGCACCCTCTCCCAAGCGCTCACTTGCACCCGGGAAATCGCGACAAAGCTCACCAGACACCGCGCATCCCACCGTCCACTTTGACATTGGGAATGAAGAGGGCCCCGACGACGCGTGGACGGAAGAGAGCGCTTCTCAGTCGCCAAACACCACTCGCTCCAACACCCGCCAAAATTCAGTTATCCTAGAGCCCCATAAGGCGGCGCGGGCTTCGGAGATGGAGGACCATTCCCAAGGTGCCCCGGAGACCGTAACGCAGAGTGCGGAATACCAGACTCCCCCATCATCTGTTCCTCACCAGCAACCAGACCGCTCACTAAACAATCGTCAACCCAATGGAAACGGCGCTCACCACTTCCGGCCGCCGGATGCAGATATGATCACATCGCGGCTTCTTCAACGCAATGCCTCGCACAATCCGCCCCCGCAGACCTCCTCAATATCCGCGACTGTAGTTTCAGACGTACACGACGCTCGTTCTTTAAGCCACAGCCAAGGCTCAACGTTAATCGACACACCAGGCCGTGACCTGGTCTCGCGATTTATGGATGGAGGAAGCTCTGCTGGTACACCGCGGGACAGCAATTTCCTGCCTTCGCGCGCGTCACCACACAATTCTGGCGCTGCAGCCGTTGGTGGGAGTGATTTCGATAAAGCTAAACGAAATAAATCTGCACCAAACATGGCAGAAGCAGCAGCGACTTCTAGTCCACGAACACATTCTCGTCGTTCAGGCTCAACGACACCGAATCCTTCTAATCAAGATATCACCTTGCCCCCCTCGCGGACAGCACAAAAGTTACTTCTTCAGCGCGCTTCTTCGCACATCGAACCGGCAAAGCTTATCCCTACAACACTTCCGAGAACGGGTGGACCGTTATATTTGCAATCAGGTATGGCGTATTCGGCAGGCAGCGATGGTCGCATCGATCCAAGGCTTAAGCAGCAGTTCGATCATGTCAATCAAGAATACAAAGTGGTTCGGAGATACCGGAACCCGTTGGCGGACGCACTAATTAGGCTCGAATACACACCAGGAACGCCCCGCAAAGCTCAAAGAGTAGCTCGGCCTGCAACGACAAACGGATCCATGTACAGTCACGCGGGGGATAGTGCTAGTGCAAGATCTAGCTTACATGAAGGCACACTGGGTGACGGTACCGGTTCGCCAGCGAGGAAGTCGAGGGTTAGCTTTCAGGTAGGGCACGACGGTACCTTGGAAGGGAGGCCGTCGCGACAGAGCTTCGACAGCGACCTTGGCAGAATAAGGAACGAGGCCGAGGACATGTGTCGGAGGTTGTGGGAAAGCGTTGAGATTGCTGAAAGCGATTGAAGTGGTCAATCTTCGAAGATGATCACGACGGCACACTGCCATTTTCAACAAGGAAAAATGTGGGTTTAATCCACAGTGCGCATAATAACATTACCATCTAATGCAGTCATCATGCTGTGGATGGGAAAGCATTCGCGATGTTTTCAACTGACCAAGGACTTGCTTGATCACTTGAAATTTCTAAGCCTTGGATAAAGGAGTTGGGGAGATTTGACCATTCATTCCATTATGGAGCGTCGCTTAGACTCATTGAGCCACGACATGCTGGCGCGATACATGGTTTTGGACGGTTCACTGTATGACTTTTTATTATTTGTCACCTTATCACGACGGCTAGCAGCTGCATTGTAATGCGATATATTCACCGCCCTGGTCAGCATACTTGTCAAAGCCGCAGCGTAGCTTGTGGTATGAAAACGGGCTGGGTAACAGTATATATTTTTTATTCTTCTTTCACTTCTTCCGAATGGGACGAACATACTTGCCCAAGACGGCGTCTTTTTTCTTCACGGCTATATCCTGAACCAAGTTGCAAGCCTCTGGCTGGGCTGGTGTGTGAACTTGCCATCCTGTGCGTATTCATGGACGGCTAATGCCACGGGTGAAGCCGGTAGCAATGGAAGACGGTGCAGCGTGAGAGGGCATGCTGGCTGCGGCAGCGGTTGGTTGCTGTAGAACAAAGCTGCGACGGCTATGGTTTCTGTGTTGCCACGTCTTGCCCAGCGACCTGACCGCCCGGCGGCTGACTGAGAAGCGTGACAAAAAAAATGCCTTCACCGAAATAGCCTCCGGGCTTGGCTGGACGAACCCCGGGAAGGTTGAGGCGCGGGAGAGAAAATAAGAGCGCAAGACTACTCCGGAGCGGGTCAAGAGTGCCCAGGTGGTTGACGTCTGTTGCGACAACTCAGCAGACGTTGAGTGCCATGCAGGCGGGCCTAGTCCTATGATGGACGAGGCGAATGGGTGATGATTCTAGAAGAAGACGAGAAAAAAAAACGAATGGCAAAAAAAAAGAGTCTTGCGAGGGAACCAAGGAACGGACTCACGATAGCAGCGCAGGCGACTTGTTCGGGGTAGGTAAGGCGACGGGCGGAAATTTCGAGGTCAACGGGCAAGCGCAGAAGGGCAAGGTGTTGGTGCAGAAGGGAAGGCCGGTCCAGGGCCATTCAGGGCAGTTCCACCCTCCAGGGCTGAGTCTTTGCCCGGTGCGACATCCCTGCCGCAGCTGGCCCGTCGTGATTGGCCGCGGCCCTGCAATAATGTCCCAGCGCTAAGGGCTCGCCCATGGATGGGGAAATTGCGCCTCACGCACATAAACTCGCGGTTGTTCCCCAGACCCATCCTTGCTTTCCTTGCTCGTCTCTCTCTGTCTCTCTCTCTGTCCGTCTGTCTGCTACATCAGCTTACGCTCATTCGCATTCATTCATCCAAACCACTCTCTTGCTGCTACTGCTACTGTCGCACAGGCACTCACTCCTTCATTTCCATCCAACCAGTCACTACGACATCGTGCCTTGCGCATTCGCTCATTGTTGCACCCAATCCTCCGTCTCTCAAGAGTCGCGTGTCAATCAGCACATTCAATCCACCTTCAGGATTACTCCCATTCTTCACTGTTCGCGCCCATCCACTTTGCGACACCAAGCGCATTACTTCGCCATCGATATCACAATCAACGAGACCACCGCGTCCACCACATTCACTCGATCCATCTTGCGCCACTCCGCCGGCCCGAAGAGCACTTCATAGAAGCAAATCACTCCATTCAACGTTTCTCCACAAACAGTCAAGATGCGCTTCGCTTTCCAATCTCTCCTCTTTTTCCTTCTCGCCCTTCTCCCGGCCATCCATGCCGAGGTCACCTCGACCACCACCTACGTGACCCGCACCGTCTACCGTGTCGTCACCGAGACTCAGGTCGGCAAGGCACCTGGAACTTCCTTCGTTGTTACTTCTGTCGGCACCCTCAGCGCTGCCTCACCAACTGCCAATGGCACTCTTAGCGGAACCGGAACTCCATCTGCCACTGGAAACTCCCCCAGTGTGGCGACTGGCGCCGGATCCCAGGTGACTGCAAACGCTCTCGTCGCTGCCATTGTCGCTGGTGTTGGCTTCTTGGCACTCTAATTCAGCTAAGCCTTTAGCTTGCCGCTCCCTCTATCAATCACTGGTCTGGAGAGGCACAGCCGCGCAAATTTGGGGCCAATGCTCCATTTCATTCAGAGCCTTTTTATGTGTCACGTTGTCTCCGCTGATGTTGTTTCTCTTCAAATCAACCCCCCTATTACTCATACCCCTTTTGAAACCTTTCGACGTTCCGGATAGCGGTGCTTTCTTACTTTGTATGAATGATGACCGCCCAGAATCTTTTACACACCCCGACTACTTCACTTCTTGTCGGCGATGCGTCAACCGCCGACCCTCTGTATTTTTCCCTGTCTTCTTCTATGGAGGAACCTTCTCAGAAGCATGTCAACTTCGGATTGATCTCCGCACCAAGAATGCTTGCTGCATGCAACGAACACGATGCTATCAACTTTTGATTCTCTTGTTTCAGTTTGCAGAGACAAACGCCTATTCAATTCATGAGCTGAGACTCAGAAAAAACTTCCAGGGTGGAGCTTTGTTTGGTGATACCCCTTTACACTCTTCACGGGGTGCTTTGATTACTTTCTCCTGTCTGATTATTATTATTTGATTGTTTGTTGGACCTATTGAGGGCATGGCTTGGACTCAACATCACTTCATCTCGTGCAATGATGCAGATGAGTGATAGGCAATGTATATCCAGTTCATGGATAGTAGTAGGATACTAGCTTCTAAACGATTGTGGTCTATTATACTTCCAAAACTTCTACGGCTCAAAGTTGGGGTTGATTGTGATTGATTCGGCTTCTCTTGCTCATTCGTTATCATGTCATAAGCCGACGCAGCTTCGAATGCTAATCATGATGCTCGATGGCTCCCAAAGATGGTGTAAGTGTCAAGCACGAACACATAGGTTTTGGCGGTTGTGCATTCCACTCGCATCTTGATCGGAGATAAACTAAGCAACACTTCCCTGACCCGTATCGCATCTTACTGACGTTTGGATAAAGGATACGCTAAATAAATGGGTCGGTTGCTAATAGATGGATAAATATGCCGCAGCGACTAACCCAGCTCCCATACGTAGATACGTAGAGAAATACACCCCGCATGTGCAGCCCAAGGTTTCCTTAACCTCGGATCCTGTAAGATGATGGTCAACTTGTCGGATTGCGAGTGATGGCCCCATTCAAGAACAAATAACCAGAGCACCACAGCACTGATGTTTCAAGGATCGGCGACCCACAACTATGCGGGGACATGGTTACTAGTGCAGATAACAGCTATCTTGGAAGCTATTTTCCCGATGTGGGAGGTGATTTATAAGGTCTGCGGGGTTGTTCAACTTTCAAGCTGTTTTTATCATTCCCCATGCAACGCGATAGATAGATAAAGCCTCCCTCCTATCCTTCCTACTACCCCTTTACTCAGTTCACCCATTTCTTTCTTTGCACTTCTGATTTTTTTTTTTTT
>AJFL01001196.1:0-25497 GCA_000467735.1 Rhytidhysteron rufulum CBS 306.38
TTTTTTTTTTTTTTTTTTTTAAAAAAAAAAGGGGTTTTTGGAGGGGGTGAGGGGTTGTTTTATCTTTGGTGTATGTATTAGTTGAGTGGGTTTTGATGAAGCTATACGGGGTATTATATACTTGATTATTTGATTGTGGTAAGTGATAAGGTAAGTGGTTGTACTGTTTTCTTATACACTCCACTATACACTCCACTGTCGTAGGATTTCCTAGTCATCAAATTATATCCGTTTTTCTCTGGGTTATTACTTCTCTTTGATATAAATCATTAAGAATATTTTATATTAGTAATGCCGGTAAGGAATTAGAAGGATAAATATTAGCATTAACAATAACCAGGAAATATATCCCCCTCCCCACCTCCCCAATCGAAGATAAAAATGCTGGTAATGGTATCGAAACTCACCTCCATCAGAACCTCCACCTCCCTCCCTTGAAAATAAGAAAAGAATATAAGCCAGGAACGCCGGATATGCACTTCATCCCATAACCCAATCGAAGGGGCGATAAGAAAGAAGAAAAGAAAAAAAGAAAAAACAACCCATCACATCCCCGAATCCCCCTGCTCAAACCCCTGCACACTCTCCACCCACCCCTCCCACGCTTCACACTGCCCCCTCATGTCCCCCTCCGCAACAGTCCCAGCTATCTCCCCCGCCCGTTCAAGGAATTGAACTCCTAGCCCGGCACCAATGTGGAACGGGATATGACAATGCATGAGCCACGCCCCTGGGTTATCGGACTCGAAAGCGAGGACTAGGTACCCGTTTGCAGGGAGGGAGGCTGTGTCTCTACGGACTGGGTTGCTGGTTGAGAGGAGGGAGAGGTCGCCGGGCCAGGAACCGGAGCCTGAAGCCAGGACGTGGAAGTTGTGGCCGTGGAGGTGGATTGGGTGCGGGAGGGGCGGGTTTGTGTTGTCCATTTGGATTACCCAGTATTGCCACTTGAGGGGGGTGTTAGTTTGATTGATTGGTATTAGGTGGAAGAGGGGATGGTGGGAAGGGGGTGGGGGAAAAGAGGAGGATGATGAAGAGAAGGACTTACTGAATTAGGTTCCCCGACTTGATACACATTCTCACTAACATTGAAACTCTCATCCCCCTCGATAACAGAAAGCAGTGTCGGCTGCTCCCAATCCACAACCATACTACTACCATTAATGAACCATTGGACGAGATTATTCTGTGCGGCGTTGATCTTCACGCTTAGTGTTAGATCCTGGGGGTAGTTTGTTGGAACGTCTTTTTTCACGAATGGAACGATCTGGGTTTCGTCGGCGCAGCCTTGAGGTAGGGTTACGGCGGTTGCGTTGGAGGTGGAGGTGGGCGAGGCGCCGTCGTAGGAGACGCTTGCAGCGATTGTGGAGTGGACATTTGGTCCGTCGCAGCGGCCGCCGCCGGTGCTGAGGCGGAGGGTGTAGGTGGACGGGGTTTGGGTGGCGGTTATTATTACGTCGTAGCGTTGGCCTGTTGGGTTAGTTTTGGAGTTTGAAGAGGAGAGGAGAGTAGACTAGGTGGTGTAGTATAGGAATAGAGGATAAGTTGTATAAGAGAATGACTTACCAACAGCAATTGATATAGAGGTTGCTTCATAAGGCACAATGGGCGTGAAATCTGCCGCGACGACAGTGAAAGGATGTCCATCCACACCAATATGAACATGATTATTAATCCCCGTATTAATGAATCTGAGTAAATGCTTCTTCCCCGGTGTCAAGGTCAGTTTAAAATCATCACCCGCAGTTCCATTAATCAAGATATTGTCCGCGGTAGGTGCACCCTGATTATGCAACGCGAAGACATTCAACGCAAAACTGGGTTGATGGAACCAATCCGTGATAGGCACAGCACCAAGGTCAATATCATAATTTGCAGTCGAAGGACCCTTGATGACGATGGGTCCTAGGATACCATCACCGTATTGAATGGAGTAGTGGGAATGATACCATGAGGTACCGTATTGTGTTGCTTTCCAGGTGTATGTCTTTGTTTGACCAGGCGCAATGGGACATTCCGTTATCCCGGCAGTGCCATCTTGTTCGTTCGTGTTTAGTTGCCGGATTCCGTGCCAGTGGATACCGGTTCCATTGGCTTGAAGCGAGTTCTTGACGTTCACGATTATGGTGTCGCCCCAGGAGGCTTCGATGGCTGGACCGGGATATTGACCGTTTATGATGGACATTTGGCGGGGGACGCCGTCGGGGGCCATTGTTACGTTGGTGATTTCCCAGTTATACTGGTATGGGATGTTAGTCTGAAGTAAGCATGAATAGTAGCTTCAGTGAAGCTTACAGTAACTGTCTTTCCTGTGCTTGGCCACTTAAGATCCATATCTGTCGAGACACTCAATCCACCACCCCAACAAGCCCGTGTCTTCGGTCCATGAGAACAATCCGAGTCGCGTTGGTGAACTCTTGAATACTCCGCATAAATCCCATCTCTTTTCCAAGGAACAGCTAGCTTCTCAGCCGGCAACACAGCAGCCAGCGCATCGGAGCAAAGCAAGGCACCAAGGCCCGCCGTCATAGCGAACGAAAACCGCATCATGAGCTCAGTGTCTCAACTCGTCAAATAGCAGCTCGAAAGAAAGAAAAGAAAAACACTTGATCCCAATTAGCTAGCTAGAAACGACAGGAGAAGGAGTATGACCACCACGACAGGCCTAAAAGAAAATGTAAGAACAACACGCATAGTCAGGCGGATACCGCTCAATCTTAATACCTTCCCTCCATCTCAGCAAACCACCAAAGATCATCTCTCCCACGGCCCTACTACTAAGCCTTAGCCGCCCCTACCCAGCACCAGTTCGTGGAGATTAGACCTCCACAGCCGCCCATCTTCATCTCTAGCAGTAATCCAAGCGGCATAGTTCGTTCGCCATGGCCGAGAGACGGCACGGGGTGGGATGTCATGGAGTAGTGGGAAAAGAGCCTACTGGGCTGTTCAGCCAACAAGCTACACAGATCCAGGCCATCTAATCCTGCTCGAAAAGGGTTAGAGGTGTAGAATTGGCGGTGTTGAAGGCTTCGTTCGTGATATCAGCATTGGCCCGTGTTAGGATAACTAACAGCTCAGCAAGCTCAGCTAAACGGAGATTTATGGCTTTTTTCGAAGCAGGGCTGCAGATCCCCACACGCTCTACCGAGCTGCGTGCCATCTTATTCGTGAAACCTCGTTATGCAATATTGGACATGGGGGTGGCCATGCGAGCTATGCCGTGCGTTTTGGAGTCGTGATGGATTGTTGTGGAGAGCTGGGTGCGCTGCTTAGCTTTGGTTAAGGACGCTAGACTGTTTTGGAAATTACTAAGCTTAGATGGGCGAGCTATCAGAGTTAGCGTACCCGGTGGGGAGCCGAAGCTCAATGTCTATCTTATGTCTGACAGCTGCATCAACACCCACGCCAGATTGACCGGTTCTCAGCACAGCATAGTTCATTCAGTATGTTCACCGCAAGGTGATGATCTCTCAGCAGCATAGAGCCAACAATCCCACATCATCCATCACTCAAACATCCAATCCCCTAACAAAAGAAAGACACGTAAAATCAAACATCGAACTGACCTCGAGAATCGACTTATGAATTTTAGCTTTTCACTAACGCGCATATAAATACACAACAACCGAAAACCGGTACACCAGTCCAAACACACACAAGCCCAACAAAAAAGCGCACATGCCAGGCTTAGTCCCCGTATTCCCACCCGTATCCGTGCCGTGGTTAGCTTTCTGGCCGGCGCGGCGTTTGGCGGGATATACTTTTTGTGGAGATAGGTGTACGGGGGTATCTCATGTATGTGGGCGAGCCGCTCTTTTCCCGCATCACACAATATGTATGTACCCTCCGTACAAACGATAAATATGTGCAATTGCTTTTCCATCATACATACCGCCTTCTGATAACGCTCCGGGGTTCAAATCTCGATTTGAAAGTAAGAAGATGACGGGTTGAAGATGGCCTTGCAATCGGCTACCTGATTTAAAATCCCTGTATTCCTTTTTTAGGATCATGATAGTTGGTTTTTTGGCTCTGGAAACTTGAACGGAAGTCTAAGCTGCCCGGTACCATAGTTTTGTTTTCGTTTCGTTTCGTTTCGTTTCTAACCCCACGACCTCCTAAAGAAAGAAGGTTTAGATAGATCCAAGCCTACCAAACCTAACTAGCGTATGCATTTCCCCAATAACAACGCTAGCTTAGCACCGAGTTTCTGAGCAAGTAGTGAGTGAGCATTTAATGTGTATGTACATACAAGAAAGGCGGGGTCAATCAACCGCTGATACCCATCCTATACTCCAGTTTTCAGCCCATCTCGCAAACACGAGCTTTCCTGCACCCAAGATACGCCACAATAAAACATGCATGAAGATATCAGCCGAGGAGGAAAAAAGAAGCGCTTTTCATCAAGGCGCTTTTTAGGGATAATGCTGATGTTCTCATGCATTGATTGACGTAGTCTATATGATAGGATAGGAGAATGCCCAGGCCAGCAGCTCAGCCCACTCGACACGTTCATCAAGTCGATACAGAGTCCGTCCACGAGCCATCTCTGTCTCTTGGTTAGAAGTGCGTTCAAGCAATCTAACAATCACTCGAAACCATTTCTAAAATAAACCTCGTAATCGCCACAAAAGCTCTATTTTTGCGTTTATGGAGGCGATGAATCTTCTTCATCGCTAGTTCCCCCCTAGATCAAAGATGCTTCTATTCATGGTACTAAGACCTTGATTGGCGTACCAAATCCCCATCCCCACACCCACCAATCCTGCACAAATTCTCCGACTTCAAGCAATCAATCAATCAATCAATCTTCCGAGTTACGTACAGATGTGCGCATGCGAATCATCTAATCTATGGAATACTGGGTATCGGGGTGACACGGCATTGCATTGAAGCGAGATTTGAATGGGGATAGTGATTGCATATTTGGGGTTTGTAGGGCTGGGATTTATGTTTGGTTTGTCATAGGAAGGATTCGGGGATTATTTTTTCTCGGCTCCGCGGGTTGGGGATTTGGTATTGAGATTCTGGGGAATTTTTACTGGGATTATGATAAGGGGGTTGTACATATATAGATTGTATGTTCGGTATGTGTTTTTTATTCTCTTATTCTATACCTTGATTTATTTCATTGCGAAAATATCGTTAGTATGAGGTATATAACCTCACTGTCCTAACTCCAATCAGCCTCATAGCCATCTCGCTAATAGTGAAAGGTAGTTGGTCGACAAGCAATGTAGTCCACATTAACAACAAGAACGGCGTATATTTTAGATGTGATTATCGTACGGCAAATTGTGCAGCGCACCTGCATTAACCTATGTATGCCTCACTGGCTTCCATGTAGATCATCCCGAGATCCAGTATGTATGAAATTCCATCGGATCCACCTTTTCTGCAGGAACCATCTGGCATATACGGATTCCGCGGGAACTAGTCTGTGATATTGAACTGTCTGGTTTGGGTTAAGAGCTAGTTCGATGGTCGGATGCGAGATCTCTCATGGTTGGGGTTGTGTGGAATGAACTGGCCATGATGAGGTGATGGGTCTGCCCCGTTGAAAGTTGATCACTTGAATGGTATGTATGTAAAGGTATGATATGATTCCCCAGTACATCTTTACTCGCTTTGAATTCGAGATAAATGATATTGTCATTATTTCTTCTTTGGGATGCGGGACGCGTATACGTGGCGGGGAAAAGTCCGATTCTAACATTGACGACGTTGAACCTGCACATTTGAATATGAGCTGACAAAATAGTCTTGGATCCCAACAATGACCCTTATCTTTTCTTGTTCTGATTAGAGGCCTAGTCTTCTCGACTTACGGTGGCTCGCAAATGTCCAGTGACATGCCCGTTGACCAAGGTTGGTGACACGTGACGAGTGATTACCCAACTCCAACTCTGCCATTAAGAAGGCTGCATAATTTTAGTGAAAGGATTTGGAGGTCTGAAATAAAAATCGTGTGTCGCGATCAGTATGTAAGTCCAACATGAAAACAGACTTTTCAGCCATCATACTGACATTGCGACCCCGTGGAAATTAGGACTGTCTTAACGACACAAGGCAGGTAATCAGAATTCCCGATTAAACCCTTTGCCTGATATTGACAGCCAGATTAGGCGAACAATAGCCTTAAACATCTGAGCCTTCATAAGATGGCTTTACGGGAACGTCGCTTCGCGATCCTACCGCTGTTGCCTACGAGACGAACAATAGAACTTCGCAATACGACCATTGAAACACCGGTTGACCGGATTTCGCTGAGGCCGACCGGTATACTCAAGGCTGTGGCAAAGCCAACATTGCCATTCAAGGAACGACCGGATGAAAGCCTGGCGCCTTGTGATCCCTTAGGCATCCATCCCGATATAGATGCAACAAGCTTGGAGTCACATACAGCATGTCACATGTGTTCGCGTTAGTTTCCCAAGTACCCGGTGATGGAGAAGTGCGAGGCTGAGTATTCGTCATCCCAACAACAAAGGGCGGAAATGGGGAGGAAGTTGTTATGTTGCGCATGACCTCATCGAGTCATCGCCCTCTATAAACGAGGCTCACAGTAGATTTTAGGGCTGAGATACGGGGTACTGCCTAGCGGGTTGAACCCATCCCGTGCCGGATGGGAGGACTCATTTCTATTTCCGGACGGAAAAGGAAGGCATTGAGGGGGGAGATCCGAGCCGGCGGTTGTTGATGTGCCTGGTTGGTTTTGTTGGAGGCAGCAATACAAGTGGAGAAGGGTTCGCGTCGACGGGAACACCCCTGGAGATGTTGAGCATTGGGTTGTTGCACGGGCCCCTTTTCTAGACCATCGTTCTGGCATAATACACCGTACCCTCTGGTCGGCGGCTTCAAATGAGAGCAGCAGAATCGAGAATGACCTGCACAGCCACGCGATGATTGGCTGAGAAGCTTCGAGAAAGAACCACGGGTTCCTGCGCAGCCACCACGAGGGCCGCGCGGTAGGTGGGCAGAGGCAAGACATTGCTCGCGAGGCGGAGAGGGGGTTGGAAAGAAGGTGTGCGAATGCATGTTGTTTGCCTTCAGATCAGATGGAAGCGTGGTGCAGGTGGTTAGTTGTGCTGTGTTGTTCATCTGGTTCATGAATCATTCTTGGGATTTGTCAGGCAGCATTGCGCCACACTAAGGGGCACAGACGTGGCGCTAGCCAATGACAAGCGGCCTCCACCAAACGAACACTTCACTCACACCACAGGCGGTGAGTCACTTGCGGTCTGACTCCACGACAACCCACTGCAGTATAAAGAAGGCGGGTGAGTCGCCCATTCAGCCTCTGCTATTCCCAAGCACGCGTCTATAACGCTTTTTGCGTTTGACCCTGTTTCAACCATCAACAACCATCAACAAAAAACCAGAAAAAAACTTGGAAAATATATCTTCTTCGTTTTCTGCTTTCCCGTCTATCCGTACCGGCACATACGATACTATGGGAAAACGCCATAACAGAAAACGGACAAGGAGTCGACCACGTCACCGTGACGCCGGTAAAGCACGCTCCTCCCACAACAACCACCACCACACCACCGACTCCCTCGACACCATCTCCAATTTCTCTGCGCACTCCGCCATCTCCATCCCCATTGCGCCCTATCCTGTCCCTATTTCATCCTACCTCTCGCCCGTCGCGAATCGTCCAGCCGACCATTGGCATCACACGTATTCGGCGTGGCAGGATCGCATGCGGCTTCAGCAGCAGCACGAGCAAGCCCTAGAAGCGCAACGACTTCGGATCTTCGGAGGCGAGGTCGGCGACTCTGTAAGCCTATTCGAGCCCATGCTGAAAGTAGTGACGGATCTATTCGATGGCAACATCGACTATGAAGATCCATGAATGAAGCCAGCGCAATGTTTTCTAATGAATACTTTGCACTAAGTCACTCCATCACTCACTACTCACTCACCCATCCACCATCCGCCTTCCCACCCACCCAACTCCTCTCAATCCTCGAATTTCGCACCCAAGTTCCATTCGTCGCGGTCTGTTGTGGAATCCCCAATGATCTATGGAAGTTTTTTGCTGTCGTTTTCGCAAAATTATAGGGACATTGGCTCATGATGACTTGTGTTCATTAGCTCCAGGTTACCTTTCTTTCCCAATTTCGTTGCCACTCCTCCCTTCGATGATGAATGATGCTGCATGCGAACGGTCTTGGTATCGGTTCGGTATTGGGCTTCCAGTCCATAGCAATACAAACCCCTCACTCCCCCCTCAACCATCCGACCGACGCTGTTCAAACAAACCAAACCCAAACCCAGTTTCGCTTCGTCTGAAAGCGATGATATCGTGATTATTCCTCTCATCACGACTCCCCTCAATGGAACTCCAACCCAAATCGGAGGCGTGGGACCCCTCAAGCAAGGACTCGTAGCAGTGCAAACACCCTCCATCCAACCCGGCCGAGTTGCGATCCGGAGGCTGTTGAATCGGTCCACAAACGCTCGACCCTTGGACTCCGATGTGCATGTAGTGGTGGAAGAGCGCGCAACGCAAACCCGATCATCCACGTCAGCTAGATGCACACAAACATCGATCACGGTGCGACACCATCTGTTTGTTTGAGCGTCGCTGCCGGATACCGGGAAAGCTAGGCGGAAAAAAAGAGACATGCACATGGTGAAGAGCCAACCCATTTAGGATTTCCGTCATCGACTTTCTTAACCTTCGACGGGCTGTTTCCTTTCAAACAGCAA
Organism: Rhytidhysteron rufulum CBS 306.38; assembly: GCA_000467735.1. Classification (NCBI taxonomy): domain Eukaryota; kingdom Fungi; phylum Ascomycota; class Dothideomycetes; order Hysteriales; family Hysteriaceae; genus Rhytidhysteron; species Rhytidhysteron rufulum. The sequence continues at coordinate 8,716 of AJFL01001196.1, forward strand.
CTCAACTCTTTCTATTTCCGGGAGGACGAATGAACGGATCTATGTTACTTTTCTCTCTACTTCCTCTTTTCTTGCATTTACATTGCATGTTTGGTTGCGTTGGGCGGATATACCCCTTATGCTTTATATATTTCCGGAAATGCATTTCACGTTGTCATGATTGATTACCCGAATGATCCTCCAATTCTATCATGTATAGTAGTATCATCTTCAGAACCAACACAAAAAACAAGCGTGAATTTCGTGATATGGTTAATCCTAAGAACGACCCTCAAATGCCTTTATCACACAATATACGTAATTGCAAGAACCCCCTTTTTGCAATCACGTATATTGTGTGATAAAGGCATTTGAGGTCGTTCTTATTATAATCAATCATATCATGGATTCATGCCGGGCGTTAGCGTGGAAAATCATGTTCATATTGTTATGATTGTAGGGTTGGTTGGTTGTATGTATACCAAGCTAGATATTCCGTTCTTTGTACCTAGGTAGAAATCTTATTTATAGATAGTTAGTGCATTTATTGTTTCCTGCTTAAACGTTTAGTTTTAGTGAGTGGATGTTTGGTGCGTTGTCATGATGTCATCTGTAACATTCCATTTTGCATAAAAGATGTTGATGGGGCATTAAATGTAATGATATCATCTAGGAACCCCTTAATATTTTATTTACACGTCAATGTTATTGTAGAATATGTTATGTTATGTACGTAGGAACCGTAGGAACAAAACGAATCCATACCTAGGTACCCGAGGTCCCATCTATCTAATGCATGCAAGATTCCGAGATCTCAGATTTAACTAATCAGCGTACCTGCAGCAAAACCTAGCTAACACCAACCATCACACATCAAGCACCCCTTTTCCAACCCCCTATTTACGAATCCCCAGTCTAGCAACCCAACCGAATTTCCCTATTCATCTGGTCATTCACCCATCCACCCAATCCAATCAAATAATCAATTACACCTAGTAATAGTAATAACAGACAAGCTAAACCAACTACCAGCATCACATACAATTCCCCATCATCTCGATACACGTGCATGGTGACAAGTCGATAATATAAACGAGGTTAGCGCCATATTCAAGCATCAATGCTTCAATGTAGATACTTTGACTAGCGCTAGTATAGTATATTTCTCCTTTGGCATTTACGATCAGGGCTGTGGAGTTCGATTTGCGTTTATGATGGACGGGGTCATGATGATGTTGGTATTGTTATTGCTGTGTTGTGGAGGTTGGGGATAGGAGGCGGTTTGGGGGGTTGGGTGGTGTATATAAAGGTGTTGTGAATGCTTCGTTATTCCATCATCAGCAACCCAAACAATCACATCCACATCTATTACAACTTCAACATCTTCCCATCTCATTCCACCCAATCCAACCCCAACCAAACCACCATGTCCAACATCGGAAACATCGTCGGAGGCCACAAAGCCAATATCAACAACCCCAGTACGTCTATCACAACCACCTCCCCCTTTATCCTTTACATCTAACAACCCCAGACACCTCCGACGAAGCCAAGCAGCACTCCCGCGAGGTTCTTGACCAAGAATTTAACGGTGGAGATATCGGAGATCATTCCAACGAGAACAAGAACCCTAATAATGTGTAAGTTGATCAATCACTGGTTGCTTGATTGTTGAGTGGCTAACGCAAAAAAAGTGCTGGTGGGTTGAAGGCTACTCTTCAGAACCCGAATGTTTCGGATGAGGCGAAGGAGAGTGCTAAGGAGAGGTTGGAGCAGATGTAGAGGGGGTCTTGGTCGGCCTAAGAGAGAGAGAGAGAGAGATAGCTGTACTACTCTGATTTGAATGATATAGTTTTGATTTGATATTTCGTGTTTTCGTATTTGGATTTTGTGGTTGTTTGCGTTGTTTGTGTTGCTTATGTTGTTTTTCGTGAACCTGGCTCTATGTCCAGCTGCCTCCCCCGATCTTCTCGAGTCTGGACCTAGCTTCTGTTGTTCTTTCCAATCGTGACAGTAGCCTGAAGGTGATGTTAACTTCTCGGGCGCGGTGTGCCTTGTGGATGTTCCCCAATGCAGTGAAGCCTTTCCCTAGCCCATAACTCATCCTTCTTTCCCCTTAGACTCCTCTTCCCTCTTCAGAGCCGCAGTAACTACCTCAACGCATCTCCTATACCCCTCCATCTCTTCCTCAACCGTACCTCCCATTCCCGTACCCGCGAAGCTTATCGAGTTCCCCACATACACTGGCTTCCCAAACTTCTGTGCCAATAGTTTTGCCAACCGAGTTGCGAAATCTAGAGTTCCGCCTTGTGTGTAGAGCGGGGTACTGAGGGGACGGGAGGTCGGAGAGGCAAGCTAAGAAGCTATCAGCAAACAAGTAAATCAAATATATAAGATATCTATACATTCGGCATGGCGTAGACGAAGCTTCCTAGAGAGGCAGCACTGGCCGAATCCGCGCTGGAAGTGGTAAGGAAGAGTAGGAGAGAGGTTGGATTGTTCGTCAGTTGGAGGTGGACATTGGTTTGAGGGGCTCGAGGAAGAGGGAAGGCGAGTTCAATTGGTTTGGTGGATGCGATGTCGTTGGGCTGTTCGGCCGCCATGATTGAGGGTGTTGTTGACTTCAGATGGCCGTAGGAAAGTTGGAAGGATTTGGGAGTGGTGATCGTAACCTTGGAAGGTCGATGTCAATCATTCGTTGCCGAGATTCTGCCGATAGAGCGTATCGAATACGATACGCGCTTAATAATCCGATTCTTTCACAAGGGTGGGCCGTGCAACTTCACCGAATCTACAATCCTAAGTTCGGATACAAGTTGTTGTCCTGCTTTGTATCAACCCCTACTTATAGAGTATATTCGGAAAAGCAGCAGCCATTTACTTATTCTAAGTTATCACGTAGGTTTGACAGCCTTCGATTTTGTTATAAATTCACTGCTCTCATGTACCAGTCACCTACTCAAGCTTCACGAATTGCTCACCAAGCTCTTAAACAATGTAGGGACTGATACAAATGGAAGAAGCCGAATGGAATGGAGAGTTCGATCCTCTAGCTGACGCCGAAGAACGGAAGCATCTACTATCCGTGCTTGAATCCTTTCGGTTGGTAGCAGTCCCTTCGATTATTGCATCACTCCAAGTTTCTCATTGACGATCTCTTCGCCTTCAGTTCATATCGCCGCCTAGCGCATTATAACTCTACTCATGTTCGTCGTCAAGCCTTCTATTCCCTCCCATCAGAGCATTGGGCCTTACTTTCAAAACCGCCATTCTCCGTCCTCGATTCCTTGTCTGAACTCGATGATTTAATTGACCTCAATGCCGAGCTAGCGGAAGCGATCTTCCGAGTGGGGTTCCAAGCATTTGTCGCCCCGGGTCTAGACAGTGAGTGGGTTGCTTCAATTGTAGCGGAGAAACAGCCCCGAGACGAGTTTCAGATGTATTCCATGATCCTTGATCATTGGAAAGTTGAGACTACGCAGACAGACCTTGACAAGGCCCGCAGTTGCGTCAACCAATTCTACCGTGACTGGAGCGCTGAAGGGGCTGTCGAACGAAAAACATGCTTCGATCCAATTCTAGAAGCCTTAGAAGAAGAGTTTTCATCTGTCAAGCCCCAGGGTACGGATAAGGGCACGTTCCGAGTTCTCGTTCCTGGTGCTGGCCTTGGTCGTCTGGTCTTCGACGTTTGTCGAGCTGGATTTGCTGTTGAGGGCAATGAAATATCTTATCATGAACTCATGGCCAGTTCCTGGGTCCTTAACCACACCAGTCAAACAGCAGAGGTGAAGATTGCTCCATTCGCACTCAACAGTTCCAACCATCTCAACCGTAGAGATCAATTTCGGACTTTCGAGATCCCTGACGTACATCCTGCCGCAGAGTTGGGCTCGATGAACCCGCAGTCAAAGATCCATCCTTCAGAGCGTATGAGCATGTCGGCAGGGGATTTTTGTGTTCTTTATAGTAGCCCAAGCAACCGGGAGACGTTCGATGCCGTAGCGACGGTCTTCTTTATTGATACTGCGCCAAACATTATCCGATATATCGAAGCCGTCCGGAATTGCTTGGTTCCAGGAGGCTTATGGATTAATCTCGGGCCTTTACTTTGGCATCACGCGTCGCGTTTCAACAAGTCCTGCGATGATCGCCAAGATCAGTCGAGTCCTGAACGCAAAGATACAGGAATAGGCGAGCCTGGGTCGGTCGAGCTCACAGATGAGGAGGTTATCAAGCTGATCGAGCACTTTGGGTTCACGATGGAAACACACTCGACAGGGAAGATAGAGACAAGCTACATATCCAACCCAAACAGCATGCTGCGGAATACATATATGCCGTCGTTCTGGATCGCTAGGAAGGACTGACGGGTATGATTAATGCTTGTTTTTGTATTATTATTGGTACCGAAGCCTGTCATCACCCTGTCAAACGCCCTCCCATTTCCGCAGTCCCCGTCGTTTAGAATGGTGGAAAGAAGGTTAGGTTACCCTTGTCCGATTCGTGGTTTTCGGATGCCGGGCCATGTTTAGCGGCGCCACGTGCAGCAGGCACCGGTTCCGCGGAAGCGCAAATGCACCCTGAATCACGGGATAGGGTTGCTCGCCTTATGGGGCTGTAATATTTTGGCGAGCCAGACCGGCAGATAAAATAGATAACGGCTATGTTTGAAGTCAAAATTCAGGGGAAGACGCCCCCCAGCGTGAACGTGCATCGGGAAGATTGCTACAAGAGGCATCGTTTTGACTAAGCGAGTTACAATACATACGCCATCTCAACCTTTCTCCATAGTCATCAGTCATGGCACAGTGGCACAGTGGAAATTGGATGGGTATCGGCCGTACTTTGATTATGTGACCCTACTTACGTAGTCTTTATTCATGAGCCCTCCCCGTCTCGTTGCCTCGTACGATGCAGCTTACCAGGCTCCTCGAGCCTCCAGTTAATTCTCTAGGTCCCCAACATCTCATCCGGCAAATGTTCGGTTTGACTGTAAGACTCTTCCAACGCAGCATGGACACGCCATCTCTCTTGCTTCGCTTTGAAACATTTTCAGCAAGCACCCAGACAAGCAAAGGGGCAGACACTGTTGAACCATCTGCGAACGTCTGCTACTGGTGACAGCCTTGCGAACGACCTGCAAAATGTGCCCACTTTTGACGTCCCCTGTCTGGGATGGGGGGCCGGCGATGGAGCATCTGGCTGCCCATGGCCATGTTAATCCTCCGGGAGATCATCGAACCCACAAACGTGCCCACGAACACCTGAATCATTACCCTGAAAACGGGGCTGTTGCCTTTCTGGCCCACTGCGTGCGACAGTTGCTAATCGCTCCTCTATTCGGTCCATTCTGTAAGACTCGGTCCATGCAATCCAAACAAAAGATGGAGAAATCCCCTCTTTTCCATGCCTGTCCGGATGCTTATTCTTCTACTTGCACCTGTTGCTCGACTCGGTGCAGACGTTCACTACAATGGCGCCTCAACCGCAAACTCTCGCAACGAACGTACCTTCATCCTCTAATGTGAGCCACGCAACAAGAGATTGGAGCCTACCGGGCTTGTTGATTGCCTTCTTTATCATTACTGTTCTGGTTGTTGCTGCTCGTATGTGGGCTAGATTGCGGATAGCAAGGAATGCTGGATTGGACGATGCACTTATTGCGTTCTCAATGGTTCGTAGATCACAATCATGCACATACTTATAACGGTAGCTAACCTCTTCAGCTTCCTCTCATTGGCCTCACGGTTGCAATGGTTGCCGGTACGAACTATGTTAATTTTTTTTCAAAGTGACAAACTGATGCCATCTAGGGGGCAGAATATGGGGGTTCCAGTTGCATTCCTGGGACCAGACAGTGGAAACAGGGATCTTAGTTCGCAAGGTAGGTGGATGCGGATTGTCTAGATTTGGGACGTTAGGAACTAAGAAACCTTTAGACAACTATGACTATAGAGGCCCTTTATATCGCTTGCAACATGCCCACCAAGATTTCTATCCTCCTCTTCTACCGACGAATGGCCGCGGGCTCAGTGTCAAATACCTTCCTCTACTGCGTATATGCTAGTATTGCTTTCGTAGCGGTGTGCAATCTAGTCTTCTTCTTATGCCTGGTCTTCACATGTAGCCCAGTGAGAGCCTACTGGTTACAGGATAACCCCTATTGGCGGGCAGAGAACGACTTCAAGTGTGCCAACGAGGCTGTCGAGATCATAGTTGCAGCTACCGCCAGCATCGTACAAGATGTTATTGCCTGTTTGCTTCCTTTCATGCTGGTTTGGAATCTTCAACTTCCTCCGCGACAAAAGATAGCCGTCATGATGGTTTTCTGTCTTGGTCTTCTGTATGTTGAATGATATTTTTCTTCATCATCTTTACATCGCTAATCTAAATGATTTAGGACTTGCTTTGTCGCGGGTATACGTGTGTACTTTGTGGACCGCTTGTACTACAAGTCTCATGATAGAACCTGGGATGCATACCCTGCCTGGGTATGCACAGGAGCTGAAGCCGACCTAGCCATCATCTGCGCATCCGCCCCAGCACTCAAAGTCTTTTTCCGACGCTACCTTGACCTCTCCTCCGATCACAGTCGCGCAACACGAAGCTATGGAAACAGAACTCGAATTGGAGCATCCAGGTTCAGCAAGATGTCACGTTCGACGCATAACCACGAGACCGATCCACCCATACCGTTGAATCAGATCAAAGTTCAGAATAGTATGAATATCAAGGTTGAAAGCCGGGACGATATGTCGGATTATGCAACTTCAGAAATGAGCACAAGGGAATTGACGGGTAGACCGAGATTAAATGATACCTTGGGGCCTGTATCTCCTGTTCTAGATCCGAGACCAGGGGATTCAAGGACAGTGTGTGCATCGAGCAGTCCAGAAGAGAGGGAATTGTACGAAACAGAATGGCGGCATTAAAGGAAGAAGAAAAAAGCAAAGAAAAAAAACTTATGAATAACATTATAATGAACTAAAGCAACAAGCAACAACGAACGTTCAAAATCAGGATCCATCAACATCACTACGAAACCATCCAAAACCGTTCACCCCCAACGAAAAACCTAACAACCCGCCCCTGCCCCACCTCCCGCCATAGGATTCCCACCAAAATCACCCATATAATGCTGCTTCCCGAACGCCACCTCTCTGACCTGCTTCAGTAAATCCTCAGGAGTACTCTTCCCAGGAACAAACACCAACCCAGCATCCGGCGCCGGTCTCTCCGTTCCAACATAATTCCCCTCGGCATCCTTAGCATAATGCTTGAGATAATGATCCCGTGTCATTTTGCGGACGGAAACCGTCTGTGTCATTGTTCCTGAGCGGCCCTTGAGGAAGTCTTTGATGGAGCGCTTTTCGGAGGTTAGGACCATGGGGACGGAGATTGTTTCGTTGGGATCGCCTTCTTGGAGGGTGCGGATTGTGCTGGTTACTTCTTCTGCGAGGGTGTAAGATGGGGGTGGGTGGTTGGGTTGGGTTTCTTGGTTCCCAGATGATGGGAAGGTTGGTGGTGGGTCGGTGTATGTGGGTGGCGGAGCGCTGAGGATTGGAGGTTAATTGAAATAATGGCGACGGTTATGGGATATATGGACTTGGTAAAGAGGAAAAGGAAGACGAAGATGGATATCTACCTGGAACTGCCCTCTCCATTCAGAGCATTGGCTTCAGTTTCTTCCCTCGCCTCCCGCGCCTTCGCCATCGCCTCAGCCGACGGCGTATCAATCATTCCATCATCCTCATCCCTTCTCGTCACATCAACATACGGATCCCTCGCCGGTAATTTCCCCTCCATACTTATCGACTCCAAAAGTTTTTCTTTCAAATCTCCTTTCGATACCAACGGATCCGGAATCCTTTCCTTTGTCAAACAATATATCACACGATAGAGTCCACCCAGCTCGCGAGAGCCTACATATATATAGACCCAATAGTTTCTAATCCGTTCGCTAAAAAGTTCCTGATTCTGTTTATTGTGGAGGCGCAGTAACCCCGGATGTTCCCTTGTGACCGTATTAGGAATATAGCTAGAAGCCTCGCTAATGTATTGGGGAGGAGGTTAGAGGTTCTAGGGCGTACAAGGCTGATTTTAGGGGAGAGGGGGGTCTAAGTCTGGCTAGCTAGCTGGATACATCATACATATATATAGGTATGTATGTCTTTAAGTTTAAGACGGTCGGTTCGGCGTCGTAAGCTACGCTATTAGGTTTTCTATGTCACATGCGGGATTTGGGATAGGTGGTAGTTTTGTATATGTCGTCAGAGGTGAGGTATTCGGATGCACGGATTCGATATAAAGGGAGATCAACAGGTTAACCTTGAAATAAGCTATATAAGCTCCCTAATAAACTTTTTTTTCCCTTTTCCGAAATGTTTATTATGACGACGTCTGAAGAATGGGTCGCTTCGTGAAGCTTATTTATATGAAGCTTAATTCCACCACCTTGGACCCGGCATCCCCTCCTCAATCCGGCTAACACCGGCCACCCACCCAGAAAAAACTTAGATAAAGCTTCCCCGCAGGGTATTAATAAACAAGCACGCCATTATGAAAGATTCATCTTCTTTCAACATCTCCAATGCCGAAAGCTACACCTTCTTATCCTAACAATTATTCCATCGTAATATTACCATAGCAATTGAAGCTTACGAACCTCCACCACCACCACCACCATGCCTCAGATCCTCAAGCTAGCTACGGCTCAATCCCGCACCCTCGCAACCACCCTCGAAACCCTCCAATCCCTCGAACGCACAACCCGCGAAGCAGCCTCCAAATCCGTCGATCTGATCCTCTTCCCCGAAGCCTTCTTAGGCGGATACCCGCGCACATGTTCGTTCGGTGCTAGCGTCGGGGCCCGCGATCCCATCGGCCGCGAACAATTCCTGCAATACTTCCACGCGGCGGTGGATCTAGGGGACACGCCTCTTGGCGCTGGCGACGAATGGGTCGAAAAGCGCTTACCTGTTGCGAAAGGGAAGACGTATCGCGGCGACGGGACGCGCGAGGAATTAGAAAGAATTGCAAGGGAAACCGGGGTGTTTATCGCTACGGGGTTGGTTGAGAAGGCGGGCGGTACGCTTTATTGTTCTGCTGTCTATGTTTGTCCGAGGGAGGGGATGTTGGGAAAGAGGAGGAAGGTCATGCCGACTGGATCTGAGAGGTTGATTTGGGGACAGGGCAGCCCGAGTACATTGCGCGCTGTAACGACGACGATAAAAGGCGTGAAATTAACCCTGGCGGCCGCCATCTGCTGGGAGAATTATATGCCGCTCCTCAGACAGAGTCTCTATGCGCAGAACGTGAATTTGTATCTTGCGCCTACGGCGGATGCGAGGGATAGCTGGTTGAGTTTGATGAGGACTGTTGGATGTGAGGGGCGAGCATTCGTTCTTAGTTCCATATCCTGCGTGAAGAGGAAGAATCTACCTGAATGGGTTCATTCGATTGGGGAGCAGAAGAAGACTCAAGATAAACCTACATACGCCATTCCAGACGCCCAGCCCCGAACTCACCACGGTCGTCGCCGCTCCACAATAACGATCACCGAAGAGAAAAACGAAATCTGCTGGCCCGTCAAGGAAGAAGATCAAAACGGCGATAAAGAGAAACAATCCCTACCAAACGGACCCACGGCATCCTCTTCAGCAATTGAATCCGAGCCTCCATCACCAACACTCTCTACCTCCGCCTTATCCCAGTCCTACAAACCCGTAGCTTCTATCCAGCCCTCTACTCAACCCTCTTCTTCCATTAACCCGGAAGAATTCATCTGCCGCGGTGGTTCCTGCGTCATTTCGCCTCTCGGTGAGGTCATTGCGGGTCCTCTTTGGGAGGTCGAGGATGGAGGTCTTTTGATTGTAGATGCTGATTTTGAGGATTGTGAGCGCGGGAGATTAGATTTGGATGTTGCGGGGAGTTATTCGAGGAATGATGCGTTTAAATTTAGGGTTGAGGGGTTGGATCTGAATCCACCTCCTTAGTTGGGGGTTGAGAAAGGGGGATTATGACGTAATTCAATGTTATGGTGGAAGTTGGTTGAGTTTTTGTATATATTTGGTAGGTAGTTTAAGTACACTAAGATGAGAATGTTGTTTAAATCCATAGCCTGAAGTCTGCAGCGCCTAAACATTAGTCTAGTTGCATCTTTCTAGGAAGGTGGTCTATTCTTTAATTACTAAGGTTCAAGGGGTATATTTTCTTTACAATACAGAGCAGAGACTTACCTCAAACGGGTAAACATCCTGTAGAGTTGAGTCCAGTTAAAAGTGTAACGAGACTAGTGACCTAGTACACTATAAGTGAAACCTCCACAGTGATTCATATCCCGTAAGGTTTAAATAGCTATATTGTTTCTGATACCGAAAACAATGTCTAACCTAGCAAGACCTACACAGAATACCCCTATCGATACACAAAGCGAGGCATATCCTAATACCAAGCCACCGTAACTAAGAACACAAGTTACACCAACTCATCATTTCAACGAAATCTGAATCAACTCAGTACCTCATCGTCACTGGCTTGTCCCCATGACTATCGACCCTAAGGAATCAACAGTGACTGCTTGACTAGCGAGCACTTACATATGTTTATGACTCTCTATATGATGTCGACTACAATAGACGATTAAACCAATAGACTGAACAGTTAAGTGTCACTTATACTGGCATCCATCTCCACTTCCTCTGATTGCACCGAAACAATCACACCATCATAAAAAGAAAGAAGGAAAGAAAGAAGAAATCCTCCTACCTTATCACCCACACCCCCTTGCTCCATCCTTCTCCAACTCCCTCACATCCCCAACCTATTCCTAACACCTCTACATACCCCTTCACTCACCTCACTCACAACCTCCTTCAAACCCCCCTTTACCCTCATACACCTCTAAAAACCCACCCCACCCCCCTCACAATACCCATAGACACACATACGAACGAATCCACCTCCAATACATACCCAAACACCTAATTCTTCCTATATCATAACCACCTTATAACCATTATAAACACATTATAACATACCTATAACCCCACAACTCTACCTCGAGAAGCTTAAACATTTCTACCATCAATCCCCTTTAACCCCAATCGACCATTACCTAAAGATCCAATCTATATGGACATGATTATCTGTGTCACTTAGCTTAACTAAATTCATTACTTTATCCTAGAATCATATAGGATATCTAATCTGGCGATCTATCTACATCACCTCATCTTTCAAAACAACACTATTTCGCTACTTACGTACTACCTACTTCCATTACTACCTATTTCAGGGATGAGGTACTTGGTATTTCAAATGAATAATAACCATATCCCACGTTGAACCAGGTATTCTTATTTTGATACAGGAGGAAGAATCTCGTTCGATAAGCCTTGTGTTTGGATATTTCATGTTTTTCAAGTATGGGATAAGATAATACAGCTCAACTTATGAGGACATTTTACAAGGTGTAGATAGAATGGGATAATTCATATTAAGTAAGGCGAGTTTTATGGTATATGATATGGGATTATGATTAGATTCTATGCTTCCCTTACCAAAGGAAACATGCTTCCCCATCCCAGGCTGACCTCGAGAGATCCTACCAATCTCCTACTTCCACAAGAGGAAACCGCCATAAACCATCTCACCGATTATCAAGCAAAGGCCGGCATCAAATCTCACCTTCTTGCTCGGTGACTTACCACAACACTGGGAACACAGTTTCAACAAGGATGTCTACATCCGGAGGATTATTATTATTAGGTATTGGAACTTGGGGATTTTTCCGGGACCCGAGTTATGGGGGTTGTGGATGAATTGCTGAGGTTCTATGTTAAGCAGATGCATCTCTTTTGGGGTTCTGAGATACCTGTTTCGTGTTAGTGCGTGTGGGGGATATTGAGACTGAACGTGGATGGCGTTGTTTGACATAAACCACACTTCCGGGATAAGCGCAGTTGTTTTTTCATTCGAGATGGATGGTGAAGAACGGACAATGTCGGAAATAAAGAATGGCTGACGGGAATGATCTGATAGCTGGTCCTGTGTGTGAAGTTGGGTATATGGCTGAACCCTATATCCCATCTCGTCCGAAAGCGATCCCATGCATGAACAAACTGCCTTGGGCTCAATGGCCTGACTGGTGTTTGAAGAAAAACGCTGTCTATACCCGACACACTCTCTGCATGCATGTTGCTACTGCCAGAGATGACCGCATACGTCTAAGCCAACATTCGAAGATTTCGCATGACCCTCTAGGCTAGCTAGGTCAGCAGGACATTGGCCGTCATGGTGGTGGTGGTGACCAGGCTGAATGGTCGGCATTGAGGCCAGACGGGCTCTGGACCCCAATATTTTGCCCGGGCCGGGGCAGTGTGTGGGAGATGAGCATCGATTGCACATGTTTTGGCAGCTGCCAAACCGCATTTCTGGCAAAGGCAAGCCCGGTAATCTTCCCAACAGTGTGGAACGCATTGATTCAGATCCTTGGTCCCATGGGATGAGCCGCCATGACGCACTGGACAGCACGGATGAGTAGGCTTCGTGTGGTTAGAAGGGTGCGGGCATGCAGAGTGGAGAGTGGCATCCCTGGCTGGCGTGCTGGTTCCCCCATGCGAGGTGCAAAGCGAGAGAGGTCGGGTCGAGCTGACCTGGAGTGAGTTCGGTGAGGTGTTGCAGACGAGGTTGATCCGTTTCATGAGGGTGGTACAGATGGGGAAGAAACAAAGGCAGTGACACAAAACTTGGAGTCATCCCATAGCCACGGGCAGCAGGGCGCATTGTCAGATGGCAGCAGACAGCAGACCCAACCATGACGATGGATTCTGATGAGGATATTCAGCCAAGCGCGAGTCAGCTTACTTACCAGACTGCAAAACGCAAGCCGGCCTCCTTTCCAGCATGAGCATCCTCTTCCCCTCGAGCCAGGGACAGGCGACAAGGGGGGTGGGAGCGGACCGGTGTGCGCCGTCGGCCATGCCTGGGAGCAAAAGAAGGTTACCCAGCGAATAGGAGGTCAGACGACGAGAGTGAAGCGCTGTGGATGGAACACCTGCCTACTTGGTATACCGTGCTCGTCGTGGACCCTGCTTAATATGGGAAAAGCAGCAACAACAACAACAGGAGAAGTCGAGTTGAGGCCATCACAACGAGGTGTCTCAAGGGCCGGATGGTCATGGTCGAATTGGGTGCGTCGAGCCCTTGCATGAGCGAGAAGGCCATGTAACAGGCACCCAAGGACCCGAGGCAGCGGTTCAGTCGCATAGGATACTACTACTACATACATTGGCAGCCGTAGAGTATACACATGCACGGCGAATACGGCCGTCGAGGGCGCCGTGCTGCAATTTGGACGGGCAGCGAATCACACCTGCCAGGCCGACTTTCTTCACGGCTCGCGTGGCCCCTTGCTGCGTGCATCGTGGGCGTGGTGAGGCTGCATTATTGCGGCAGCACTCTGTCAGGCAGCGCTCCGATCCCAACAGCGTGCTTTGCTTCGGAGGTTGGATGTAGGGAATTGTACCGACAGGAGAGGCCTTGCAGCGCGGCACGTCATGCCTCATGCTGGAGCAGTAGGGATTCGGATTCCGCACTTGCAGCCATGGACGGAGGGCGAATCTTGGTTCCTGGCGGTGCTCATGCACGCTGTCGGCGGAGTGAGGTGGGAGGAGAAGGGAAAAGCAAGACAGGACAGGACAGGGCAAGGCAAGGCAGGGCAGGGCAGACTGGCTTGGATGGATGGATGGGTGGGTGGGTGGATGGCGGGCGGGCGGCTTGGATGGCTCTGAAAAAGCAAAGGCTGGGGGCGAGGGCATTGCAGTGGCAGCAGATGGCAGAGAATCCAGTGTTTTGGAGACGACCTCGGGATCGGGTGAGGGCTTTCGTCTCCCTGGTAGAGGAACCCGTCCGGATTGGCCTGGAGGAGTGGCTGGGCTGACATAAAGCCAGGCCTCGGTGTGGTGCCGTCTCGCATGCAGCCAAGCCGAGCGCGCTAACCCTCAGCTTGTCTCGAGGCTTGTGTGCACGCAGGCGAGACAGACAGGATGATGATAGTAGTCATGATGATTGATGCTGCTGATGGCCGTCGTCGGCGTCGATGCATGCCGACAACAGTGTCGAGGAAGCCGGTGATGACGATGATATCACATACTGACTGCCAGGGGAACACGGTCGAGAACGGATCTACAGCTATTCTATTTTGAAAGGCTGGACGAAACCACTGCTCTCTCTGTTCTCTTGTTGTGTGGAGCAACATGACACAGCCCACCCACCACCCACCTCCCACCTCCCACCTCTCCCCATCGACGGCCTTGGCAGTGCAAAGCTGCTGCAGCAACCTGCCCGTGTCGCAATCGTTTTGCTGATGAGACACTCGAGCCTGCCTCCCAGAGCCTGCCTCGCTCAAGACTCAAGGCTCAAGGCTCAAGGCCAATGTGACGAGATAGCGTTGTCGATCCACAGATCCCAGGGCCATGGTGATGGTGTTGCTTCTTTTCGGCCACTGCTTAGACTCTCGCGGATTCACGGCTCACTGCTGCTGGATTCCTCCGCCATTCGTCGCCCCGGGTGTGGGACGAACCGTAGAGACTGCAAAACGTAGAAATAGATGGGCAATGGGCAGACCGCAGGTAGATTGCTCCCATCCTTGACACAAGCCGTTGAGACCAGGGCAGACGAGCGACCGCTGCAGTCGTCGTGCAGGTTGATCCTTGTGCCACTTCCAATGGAACCACAACTATTGCATCGTGTGAACCTGCACTACACCATGGAGATGAGATGGGGGAAGCATCGGCCTGCATAGGAGATGGTTCTATGTTTCTTGCTACCGACCCAACTACTATTGCTTTGTCGCGGCCCAACCCAACCAGCCCAAACCGATGGTCCTGTTCTGGCCTTGGGAACTCCGTGCCAACATTCGATGGCTTTGGAACCCCCATCTGCCTTCTGCCGCGGCCACCGCCAAATCCATGACCTGCTCGTTTGGATACCCCCTTGCTCCAGTCCGCCAGCTGGCCTCGCTTTCCCCACAACCATCCATGCCCGCAGAGCCCAACCTTTATGTCCCAATCCCAATGCCAGCCAATTCTACCCAAGATCCTTTCATCCCATGACATTACATTCCCTCTCCCGACTATCGACCGATGAACCAGCATCGCCCAGATTAGTTCCATCCCGGAAACGAGGTCTCGATCGCAAAAGAAATCCAAGGAAAAAAAAGGTCCAGAAATCAAAATCAGTTCCATCTTGCCAACGCGCCAAGCCTTTATCATGCTCACGCCCACATTCGTACATCTTAGAAGACATGTCCCTCAACACCGTATTTTTACCCATGGCTTTCGCCAACCCCAGTCTATTGACATAAGAGAAAAAAAACATAATCCGAGCAGGGAAGGAAAAGCGTTCGGCGAGCGCCGCGCGGGCAAGTGGATGTAAGGAAACCTCGGGTACATGTTAGGGAATCGACTATGAATGATCTTTGTCCCGAATACCTCTCCGAATGCCGTAGCCTGTAGATACCATAGAAGAAACGCGTAGAATGCTCAGTACAATACAAGAAAAACCAAAAATAGGAAAAGGCCATACGGTCGTTATGCGAGAATAAAATATTACGATGGGTATAATGCGCCGCGTAATTGGAGGATCGAGGTAGCTGCCCGTCGGGGCAAAGGCGCCATTGGTATGAAGAATCGAAAAGCGCCACGTTAAAGCCACGTTCCAAGGGTTTCGAAAGTTTGCAATCATCTCCGTCGTGAGGAGGATGCTGACGCCGCTTGCTGGCCATCTTCCAAAAGGTCGAGACATGCAGTCAGCACTAGAGCCTATGTTAGTTTTTGGAGATCAGAAGGACGTGATGCGTAGCAACTACTAACTAGCAACAATTTCTTCTTCCCAAACACCCATTTGATAGTCAACCAGACCGTGCTTCTCCATCTGGTCACATAAGCGCACCAGCTCCTTGCCCATGCTTTCGAGGTTGTCATACTCGATGAGAGATCGGGGCGGCTGTGGTCTTTGGCCGGATTGCTTTGCTTCTTGAGATAGTTCCTTTTGCCGTTGGAGAGTTGTAAGCCAGCAGGTGTTAAATTCGTCCCACAGTCTTAATCGTTCGGCGTGCATGCTCTCTTCATCGCGAACTAGGCCTATAGTCAATTCAGCTGCTCAGTTCGATAGTTAACATGAATGAAAGCCTTACCCAAGTTCTCTGCGTTCGTGAGCAGCCAGTCTGAAATTCTCACCAAAAGCGCGCCAGCCTCGCTCAAGCGCCCGTCCCGGACGTATTGAAAAGTCCTCTTAAGCTCCGTCTGATATTGATTGTAAGCGGCATCGTAGTCGGAGCCGGACTGGGCAGCATAGTTGGATTGGGGAAATCCCCCTTGGGTAGCAGCCTGAGTGGGGTCGCTCATGCCAGCGGTGTAGGATGGCGCAATGTTTTCTCGTCCAACGGGACTCTGCTGCGCTGTATATCCTAACGCCGGGTATTGGGAAGGGACGTTCTGCGTTGCCAATGCAGTGGCAGGCGTGCTGGTCGGACCACCTTCGCCTGGCACGTAATAGTTTTGTGGAACGCCGAATTGGGTTGATAACACCTCGATAGCCGCGTTCTGCCTTGGCTGGTAGGGTTGCACCGAGTCATACGGAGACTGCGGAGTCGCGGTCTGCTGTGAAGGCACATTGTACATGATGTTTTGTCCATATTGCGAGTACTGCTGCGGTGTGCGCTGCTGTTCCTGTTGCGCGTACTCTGGCGTGTAAGGCACACCCGTAGGTGGAAGCCCTGCTGCTGCCGCTGCCGCCGAC
>AJFL01001197.1:0-11995 GCA_000467735.1 Rhytidhysteron rufulum CBS 306.38
CGACAAATTGTGTTCCTTCCCCGTACGCGTAACCGTAGCCTTGGGGGTTCGCGCGACTTCCCGACGAGGGTGCGGAAGTAGGCGACTGCGCGGTCAAAGGCGTCTGTCGAAAGCGATCGGCTGCGCTTGCCACCGGATACTGCGTCGACCCGTGAATTAGGCCTTGCTGCCCAGCATAGCCAGCCGGGTTGGTTTGCCTTTGCCGACGGTCATTGTTTTCCATCCCAGGCGGCCGGCCCTTGAGTGACAAAGTGAAGGGCGGATCGAGAGCCCGATACGCCGATGGCGAGACTGGAGGAGTCGCGTAGTTTGCCAGTTTTTCGGCTTCTCGGAGACAACCTTCCACAGGTAAAGGTGGTGGTGAAGGGAAGCGCGGTGGTCAAGGCAAAGGTCGAATGGGCGACGATCAAGAGGTGATTGGCGTGTGGTGGGGTACAACGAGCGAAGAATAAGTGTTATGAACTATTGAGCAATTCTAGTGAACGGCTTCGTCAGAGTCGGAGATATGGAGGGGTAAAAGAGGAAGTAAGAAGCTCACATTGGAGTGGAAGGATGAACGCTTGAAGATCAACAGTGGATATAAAAACGGCCAGACTCATCCCAGAGCGTAGCCAATGGAAAGCCAAAGCTTAGAGACAGAGAGTGCCTAACAGCCTCACTGACGCGCTCTAACGGGGCAAGGATGGTCTCGGAGACCTGCGACAAAGGCTCAGGCTGTGAAAGCTGGACCCGGGTGGCTCGACGCCCGAACCCAGGCTGGAGATGCTGGAGAAAAGGTCGGCGAAAGGGTGGGTCGACTGGACACGTTGCTGGTCGACTGACAGAGGAAAGCTAGCAGAAAGAGGCGTGGAGAAACCTGGAAATGGTGATGATGATGGCCGCCCAGGTACGAAGCAGGTACAAGTAGGGCTCTCCTTGCAAAGCTCGAAGGAAGCCCAAAGCTCGAATCCACCGAAGAATCGATCGTCCAAGGCGAACGACGCCGTCTCTTTTTGGGCGGATCTCTAACACGGCTAGTAGCTGGATAAAGGGCTGTCGCAACGTCAAGGTCTTTTTTTATTTTTATTTTTCTTGTCCCACGCACAAGACGAAGCGGAGCAGGTGCTGGGGGGGTGGTGAAGGTCAAAAGGGAATGGCAAAAAGTGAAGCGGTCGCGTTTCTCCCAAGGAACAGATGCGACAAACGCGTCGTTATTTGTACGTCTGCGCTGGGTCCGGAGGGGAGTCCTTTGGATGGGTTCAATCAAAGGTCAAGGACAGTAGCCGCATTGGGCGTCAGACGAAGCACTGTTAGGTAAAGAGCGGTACTAGATTTGGCAGCTGGTGGAAGGGGACCGAGGGGATGACGGCGACTGAGTCGTAAATAGTCCTAGGGCTGGCGTGGGGAGGGGGGACAGAGAGAAAGGGTCTGGGAAGATTTGGTAGAGATGAAGCTATGTAGGTTGGCAGCGAGAGAAGCCACATGAGAGCATGGCAGAGCAGACACACGGACAGGACAGGGAAGAAAAAAGGAATGACACCACGCCACCGTGCAGAGAGTGATGTAAATAGGGTAGGGCCGGCAGCGGGCGAGCAAAAGGGAACTGATGGCGAGCCAGCCGACCTGGGATAGGTGAAGGGTGGTTGTGGCTTCGCGCCGGGAGAGAGAGAGATGAGAAGAGAGAACGATGACCACGATGACCGCGTACCTTGCAACCAAGTCTCCGATATCCGATATGATATGGCGGGGCTTAAAGCTAGCATGATACCATGTCTAGCCACGGTTACAGATCTTCTGGATCGACACGCGGGCTGGGCAAGCATGGCAAGCATTCTTTTCTGCAGGGAATCAGTAGTGGTTAGTAGGACGACGCCGTCAGCCCAATGCCTCCTCACCTCTGCCACAGCCGCGCAAACACGTCCGTCGACATGTTTCCTCTGACTTGCTTAAGTTGCTGCCCGACCGCGACTGGCTGTCCCTCCCGAGTCGACGTCCACTCTCTGACAGCGCTGGCCTGCCGGCATCTGCTCCGCGCTGCTGGCCAGACTCGGCATGCTTCCACAGAACTGCACGCTGGCTCTTGGCCTGCCGACCTGATCCCTCTTGCTGGGAGGGAGCTGCCCCTGGGGCTAGCAGACGCCACGGATTGACAATGGGCGTCTGCTCTGCGAGCTTTGCAAATGCGCAGCTGAGGCCGGCCAGGGGGGAGGGGGAGCAGAGCAGCTTGCAGAGAGAGCGCAGAGCTATTTCGAGAGGAAGCCGAAGCCGTGTGCAGGACAGGACAGCAGCCAGCAGCGAAGCCGTGGTGCAGGTGCAGGAATGGGACAGGCCGGTTAGAGATTTGTTTCAACCCAAGGCTGGACCAGGCCATGGGACGTCCCAAGGCGGGCCTCTCCACGTCCTCGCAGGCAGCTCATCAAACAACCCAACCTGGGCAGCTCAGAAAGCAGCACACCTTCGCTGCTGCGGCGTCATCATCATGGGCAGTCGGCGGCGGGCAGGGCGAGCAGAGGTGGACGAGGGCTTCTGACGGGGACTTAGGGGTTAGTCCGTAATTTCGCGCCTGCAAGACTCGCCGACAGGGATCTCTCACGCGCGACGATCACCTCTCCGCTTCCACAGCCTCACTCGCAGATCCTGGGAACAAGGCGAGCGCCGTGAGTGGCCGCCCGTCGCCCTTGTGTGCGTGTGTTTCGCGTTTGTGAACGACGCTCTCTCGACCCTGGATCCGACCCTGTCAGTCTGCCCAGCCCGACCTCACCAATCTCTCTCCGACGGCCATCGTGAGAGGCAGAGAGAGGGCAAGCAGCGAGCGCATCCGCATCCGCATCCGCACCCATCCTCCTGTCGTCAATGCTACGAGCCAGCACCGTGCAGGGCCCCCGCGCACGCGTTGTCAAGTCGGAGAGCTTCCCACGCCTCCTGACTGGGAGGTGCTGCACGGTCATGAGCGATCACGACGACCGTCAACAACGGCACCCGCGATGCTTGCGTCTACGCCATAGCAGACTAGCTACGCA
Organism: Rhytidhysteron rufulum CBS 306.38; assembly: GCA_000467735.1. Lineage (NCBI taxonomy): Eukaryota > Fungi > Ascomycota > Dothideomycetes > Hysteriales > Hysteriaceae > Rhytidhysteron > Rhytidhysteron rufulum. The sequence continues at coordinate 3,000 of AJFL01001197.1, forward strand.
CCGCGCCCTACCCTTTACCCTTTTGCCCTGCGGATGCGCACTAGCAGCCTCCATGCTGCTAACGCCAGAACCGTACCTTTTGGCCCGACCGTTGAGATTTAGACTGCAGAGCGCAACGCTCACGTGGCTCCGGGCAAGGGTCGCCGTTCGAAAGTTTAAAACCGCGCTCCCACAAAGTCACAACGCCCGCAGCGCAGAAAGCGTGTGCACCGCGGCGCCAGCGTGCTCGAAATCTCGCCCAAGATCGTGGAGTGAAACGGGCCGTCGTTAAAATTAGGTAGAGAGGTCTGCTCGATCAACGGTGGATCGTCAAGCGGTACATCATTCGATTGTACAAGGGGCCATCATGATTTGTTTCCCAGCCATGCCAGCCTGGGATGGGGTGCTCGGAGTAGCGAAATTGCAGGAGTCGCCTTCGAGAAGGTTTCATTTCCTTCCAGAAGGCCCTCTTCCAGCCTGCCATCAGTGCAATGGCCCTCATGGGAAATGAAGGCTCCCTGCTCTCGCTTTCCTCTGGCTAGCCCGCCGCCCGCCGGCCTATCACGAGTCCACAACGCCTGTATAGGGAAATTACGGTACTGGCGCAGGTGCCTGCTGGAGGTCGAATCCGATCGCCCTGACGCTTCCGCCAGCCCTCTGATGCGCTCCTGCCCCCGACTCGCGGCATTTTACAGTGGTTGATTTTGAGTTCACGCCAATGGGCGATCTGCAACGTTCAAGACATCTCCTGGTTTTAGCCGTTGAGGCTGCGGGCTGAACGTGGCAGACAAGTACCGGCATCAGATTGGCGACGGCGTGGTCGAGCGAATAAGCGACCAGACAACCCGAACTCGCTGCAAGGTGGTGGTCAGGATTCGAGGGTGCTGCGTGAAGAGAGGGCAGAAGTATATTGACATGTTGGAGAGCTGCGCTGTGTGCATAAACCATACGGCTAAACATAAGCACGCCTGCATTGAGGGGTAGCCATTAACCCAAAGTGACGGGCGGCACTCATTGGATGGCTGCTGCTCCCAGATCAGATTCCGCTCGTTTTGATTCCTGCAAGCAGAACGCTGGATGGGGCCCAAGAGCATCCCTAAATCCAGATTGGGTACTTAAAGCCTACACATGGCCTGATTCTGCTACCTCCGCACATCGACGCAAGGTTTAAATCCTTCCCCGCCAACAAATGATCTGCTTTCTTTTTCACAGCAGCAGGCGCAAATTGCTAATCGTCTGAACTAGTCATTGGCAGAGGCTTGTGCACTGCCATCACGTCACAGAGCCCATCTGGACATTGAACATCGAGCACCACAAGAACACCCCCCCAAGCGCTCGGTCCACATATTGCGACGGTGGATTTACACATCAGCAACCCTAACCGCGTTGCCAATATCGGGCCCGTGTGGATCTGAATCCTGATTACGGCATCAACGGTTCATTTCCCATGCATCTCCTAGAGTGAATGCGGACTCAACCCCGACAATGCGACAACTTAGTCGGCAAAGCATAAGGCGAACAGGTTTCCAAGATTGATAGCAGCTGGAGAGCCCGTGACCCGCCGTTTGGCCAGAAAAACCAACTTCGCGAACCACCGTCCTGGATGCGCTGAAACATCCAGAATGCCAAATCCGAGGCATAAACTTCATTACGTCCGAAACTTCTCCAGCAGCTTGGAGGCGGCCCGAACAGCTAACAAAAGAAAAGAGAAGAAGGCAACCCAACGTGAATTCCCATTGACGAACCGAATGCGAACGAACCACCAACCGGGTAATCAAGGCATACCTACCTCATAGGGAGACAAGTGTTATGCGCCGGACCGATCTGTCCTTTCCTAGGAAGAGGCAGATTTGAGATCTTGTTCCACCGAGCTCAAGAACGAGATAGAATTCATCATCGATCAAACATGGGGCGGTTCATGACATTTCACAGAATCCACTTCAGATTTTCCAATGCGCCTCTATTGGCTTCCGGATTTCGCTAATGTACATACAAACACGAAGACCTGCCAATTCGAGAAGCCGACAACATATACATAGTAATGTACAAGAGTAAGGATTGTGGCCCCTCAACGCTTGACCCAGGTGGGCATCTTGCGAGCCTTGATGTGTCCTGTCTTCTTCCTTTCAACTTTCCTTGGATCACGGGTTACACAACCAGCTAGAGACGTTGTTAGCGATCGATTTTATTCGAGGAATAATTCAGGATACACATAGAATACAAAGGATATATAGGCACCCTTTGCACTTTGCAGGGAAGCCACCCCTTTGGGAGAAAAACAATTCCAAAAGTTGGCAGACCAAGCAATTGAAAATAGACGATGGAGCAGTTCTGACTTACCTCGTCGCAGTGCTGGTTTCAAGCCGGGTTCGTGCACAAGGAGAGCTTTCGCGACTGCCAACGTCAAAGCTTCAGCTTGACCAGTGACTCCTCCGCCTTTGACTAGCCCAAAAACATTGTATTTGTCAAGTCTCTGGGTTGCCTTCAGTGCCCAAACAGCACTCTCTCGATCATGCAACCTGCCAAAGAATTGGGGCAAGCTCTTGCCATTGATCAAGACTTCTCCCTCTCCCTCTACTAGCCAAGCAGTTGCCGATGATGTCTTTCTTCGTCCCACGCCTTTCGACCTTCCATATTCATCTACCACACCGGGCTTCGCCTTCATTTCGTGTGGTTGAACAGGCTTCATGTACCTCCTCATTGTCGTCCTAACCTCCTCCGGCATAAGAGCCGGATGAATGAGATTCAGTCGTTGTAATATATACATCATCTTGTGATATCTGAGTGTCGGAACAGGTTCATTCACCAGAACCCTGTACTGATCAACTGTCTTCCATGCTACCCTTGGGGCTTCCGAGGGCAGCACAGTAGGAAGTGTGGCATATTTTCGGAGTACGACTTGAAGAGAGACAAAGTCATCGGTGAAGGTAGGGTTTGCGGTGAAATAAGATGGCGAAACTGGAACGACACGCAACCTCCGAAATTTTGTTTCTGTTAGGTCGGGGGGTTCTTTGCCCTCGTCCCTAAAATCAATGGGAGGGGCAGCGAGAATCTTGTCCGTAGGTTTAGGAGTGGGTTCCGACAGCCCTACTCGCCTTGCTGCGCTGGCCGAGAGGCATCTCGTCGTCGTCGAATTGAACGTTTGTCGAATGAATGGTATCCTCGTATTCCTGGATGATTGTGCAAAATTTCCCGATACGTCCAAAGCCCTTCCAAGGGTCCTGGAAAGCTCTCCGCGGCTCATCCCGAGAGCAATTGGGCGCGTCGGACCGTCCTGGCGTCGCTGGAGAAGGTTGAAGATGAGCGTGCGTTGAGGTCAAAATCTCTCACGATCGTTGCGAGGCTCTGCGCCTGACTAAGCCCTGACTAAGCGCCCAATCTAAACCTGATTAGTATTTTTTCGCGCTAATAAAAGTCGCCCACAACTTCTCGACTCACTGAACCCCTCATCCACCTCACTCTCCCACCAACTTTTCTTCTCAACAGTTGCCTCGTCCCACCGAGCAGCGAATCTTTTTGACCATGGCTTTCGGAAAGATCTACAGCTACGAGGTGGGTTGTTTGCCTATCTTCATGAAGACATGAAAATGTCGAACAGCTCCTAACCTGAACTTCTGCGCAGGGCAACCCTCGCACCACTGCAATTCTTGCTGTTGCCAAAGAGAATGGACTTGAGCTCGAGTTCGTTCCCACTGAGCCAGCCAAGGGTGTCTCCACCGAGTACCTGAAGCTCAACAAGCTCGGCTTCGTCCCTACCTTCGAGGGCGCCGACGGCTACGTCCTCACCGAGTGCATTGCTATCGCAGTTTACTGTAAGTCGGAGAGTCTTTTCATACAGCCCGCATTCCTTCATGATGAGACATATTATAAATACAGTTATCCCTGTCTGAACCCAAGTGTTGAGAATTTTTGACTCTGATATTTTCGCTGCGCATTGCTTGTTCAAAAGTTTTTCCGCCTATAGCACGAACCATGCGCTAATTGAACCAGTGACCTCCCAGAACGAGAAGACCACCCTCCTGGGCAAGACCAAGCAGGACTACGCCTCTATTCTCCGATGGATGTCGTATGCCAACTCTGAGATCCTCCCCCGTCTTGGTGGCTGGTTCCGTCCCCTCCTTGGCCGCGACCCCTACAACAAGAAGAACATCGACGACTCCTCCAAGGCTGCTCTCAAGGCCATTCACACCCTTGAGGAGCACCTCCTCGTCCACACTTACCTTGTTGGCGAGCGTCTGACTCTCGCTGATCTCTTCGCCGTGTCCATCCTAAGCCGCGGTTTCCAATTCTTCTTCGACAAGAAGTGGAGGGCAGAGAACCCCAACGTTACCCGTTGGTACGAGACTGTCTACAACCAGTCCATTTACTCCGCTGTTGCTCCTAAGCTCGAGTTCATCGAGGAGGCTATCAAGAACGTTCCCCCTAAGAAGGAAGAGAAGCCCAAGAAGGAGCAGCCCAAGGCCGCACCCAAGCCTAAGGCCGAGGAGAAGGAAGAGGAGGAGGACAAGCCTGCTCCCAAGCCAAAGCACCCTCTTGAGGCTCTTCCTCGCGCCGAATTCGTCTTAGACGACTGGAAGCGCAAGTACTCCAACGAGGAGACTCGCGAGGTTGCCCTCCCATGGTTCTGGGAGAACGCCAACTTCGAGGAGTACTCCATCTGGCGGGTTGACTACAAGTACAACGATGAGTTGACCATGACCTTCATGACCTCCAACTTGATTGGTGCGTTTTATCTGCACCCTTAGTATTCTTCTTTGTCGCTAATTCCTTTGTTCTTAGGTGGTTTCTTCGCCCGTCTCGAGGCCAGCCGCAAGTACATCTTCGGTGCTGCGTCCGTATACGGCGTAACCAACGACTCCGTCGTCCAGGGTGCTTTCTTCGTCCGTGGACAGGAGGCTCTTCCAGCTTTCGATGTCGCTCCCGACCACGAGAGCTACGAGTTCACCAAGCTCGACCCCAAGAAGCCCGAGGACCGCGAATTCGTTGAGAACCAGTGGGCCTGGGACAAGCCCGTCGAGGTCAACGGCAAGAGCTACGAGTGGGCTGACGGCAAGGTCTTCAAATAGATGACCATTTCTTTGTTGTGGTAGAGTGTTTGGAGATTCTTTTTTTTGATGGACATGGACAGAGACACAGGTATACGATACAATGTGCATCTACGAAGGATGAATGCGTTACGACCTCAGATGTGCGGACGAAGGATGAGATGACTAGCTTAGTATAAGCGTTGAAAAGATATCAATTATGAAGAAGTTGATTGGCTGTGGCCACGAGACAGCGTGTTGTGTTCGCAGCGTGATTGCGTGATTAGCTTCAAACATTTTGTGAGTGGAGGCGCGCGGAGGGCAGGCGTATTCGTAGGTCGCACGCGGCGACACAAGGAAGATGCAGGCTGGCTGGTGCGGGGCAGTCGGAAATTTCCCCAGCTAAGGGCCAGCCCAAGGATCGTCCGACGTCATGCCGCACTTGCCTAGGTCCAGCGGGCAGAGGTGGGACAGATTCTCTGATCAAGATCTGGTGGGATTGACGCAGGTCGCGCGCGAATGGCAGCGCCGCCCGCGAGAGGACGACAGCGTGCAGGGGCGCGTGATTGGGCCGAGGGCGGCATTGCTGCTGGGTGTCGCGCGGTGCAGGCCGTCAGCAGTGGGTGTGGGAGCAGCAGACCCGGGGAGCAGAGGTCGCATGTCGCATGTCGCATGTGAAGGCCGTTGGCGACGCGATATAGCGGCCATGCATCATCACGGGGGGAACGCACTGCTGGCACACGGCGAGGCTCAAGTCTCAAAGCCCAGCCAGATCTCTCGTGCCCAGCTGTCTTTTCAGGCCGGCCCCTGTGTGGCGCCCGGGGCCCGGCGTGATTGGGCGGGCTAAGAAATGTGGAGTGAAGCAGACAAGACCTGGCCAACGTCGTTCCCTCTCACTCTTTGCTTTCCCTTTAACCCCGACAGACATCAACACCATCCTCTCTCTCCTCCACCGCTCCGAAACATCCACTGGGTCGCGCCGCCTCGATCAGCAAACCCCCGCCCTGTGCGCCCTCTCCCTCCTCTAGACACCCGCCCGTCTGCGCCCTTCACCATCGAATCGATTGTCCGCCCCCGGCGCGCCTCCGCTGCCAGCGTTCTTCCCGCCGGCCCCATTGCTTTGACGTTGGCATCGAGCCCTCTCTGGTTGTCGCGGGTCGAACGAGCGCCGTTGTCTCCGTCGTCGTTGTATGCCTTTATTGCGCCTGCATTTGGCGGCTGGTACCAAACGGATACGTGCCTTGCTCCGTGTTTGAGTTCTTCGGACTTGACCCAACGGCTGGCTGCATACAGCAGAATCATCAAAACGGGAGCATCCGCTTGTGTGTCCCGTCACGCAACAACGAACAGTGCCACTCTGTCTTGTGATACCGCTGCCTTGGTCGGAGGCTTTAAGGCACTGGCTCAAGAGCTGGGCGGGCAGAGCCACTGGTCCTGTCTCAGTGCTGGCGGAGCCCCGTCTGGCGCGTCATTGGGCAAAGTTGCAGACGTCCTTTTTCTGCCCGTTCAAGACTTTCTGCGTTGATCCCCTCCACTGTGTCCGTGCCGTGCCGTGCCGTGCCCTTTGAAGACCCCCATTTCCTTCGGGCCGTGTTCTGGAATGCACTGCAAAGCATAAGCGGTTTCATTGAAACAGCAACTATCCGCAATACGCAGACTAGCATCCCGTGTAGGTGGACTGTGTGGATAGGTTGGGAGCAGCCGCATTCATGAAAGGCGGCGATGGAGTTCCGACCCAGGCTCGTCGTGCGTCACATCATGCGACGGAGCCTGCCATGCAGGTGATATGCTTGGTATGTTGATCCGATTTCCTCATTATTTCTATTCTGTCAGTTGGCTCCAAAACCAGGGCATGGATGAAGCTTGTCACAACATAAACTGGGCTGCGCTACTTTATACCTAATGCATGTTGCGGCGCATGCACATAGCCAGACAGCTCGGGGCATTATCCGATCGACGTTTCTGCTCTCTATGCGTGCTTCAAAAAACTGGGCTAATCACCGCTATAGGGCCCAGGTGGTGGTCCAAGCGAAGACAATGTGACTGGCCTCCTGGTCCGTTCAACAGCATCGAATTGGAGCAAGAATTCGGTTTTGGCTGTCGATGCCGGCTCTCATCTTGCTGCAATCACCCGCATCTTGGAGTCTAACTTCCCGCGGATCTCCCGGCCGGAACAAGCACCACCTTCGCGGAATGGGGGTCTTGCACACGACCATGAACTATTCAGTCCCAAGGACACAGGCGGCATGGGCTCTGAGTATGAAGATTCAGACTCAAATGTCTCCTCTCCTGGGACTGTACCACCGATGCTCACAAGGCTCGAAGACGGTCCGTTTGCCGGATTGCCGTTTCCCCATAGTTCCGCCCGTGCAAACGCTCTGCACGTAGTCCGCGAACACGTTTCTACCTACCTAATCACACACCCGCATCTTGACCACGTCTCAGGTTTTGTTATCAACACTGCTGCGTTTCACAATACCTCCAGACCCAAAAGACTGGCAGCCCTTCCGTTCACCGTCAATGCCATCAAGACCCATTTATTCAACAATATTATTTGGCCCAATCTTACGGATGAAGATGGAGGTGTCGGTCTTGTTACATTTCAGCGGCTTGCAGAGGGCGGCAATATTGCATTGGGAGAAGGTCATAGCAGGGGCTACATAGAAGTGTGCAATGGCCTTAGTGTCAAGGGTTTCAAGGTCTCTCATGGCCATTGCATGCGCGGTCCTGGTCATGTTCACAGAGGTAGCAACGCTAACACCAGCGTCCCGGAAACTCCGGGACTTAACCCCCTTCATCATGCAGCGAATGCTGCAACTCTCAACACGGACATACGGGAAGGCCGGTCGCTATCCTTCTCCGTCCCATCACAGCCAGGAACCCCGCTGTTCACAGGATCGAGTGGCGATGGGAAACGTGGAAGTAATCAATACGAAGAATGTGTGATAGACAGCAGTGCGTATTTTATCCGAACCGAAGTCGAGCATTCGAACCATGCACGGGAAGTGCTTGTTTTTGGGGATGTTGAGCCAGATTCTCTCTCCCTAACGCCTCGTACCGCACATGTGTGGCAAGAAGCCGCGCCTAAAATTGCCTCGGGAATACTCACCGGCATGTTCATCGAATGTAGTTATAACAACAGCCAAGGTGATGCAGTACTCTATGGCCATTTGGCACCTCGTCACTTGATCGCCGAACTACAAAATTTGGGCGAAATGGTCCGAGAAGCAAAGAAGGAGTTGGAACGGGAACGGGAAGAACATCGCAAAGGAAGGAAAAGGAAGCGGGCAAGCAACGGTTTCTTAGGCATAGATGGCGGAAGAGAGGTGGATGAGAGAGGACGGAAAGTTAGCCGGAGTAAGCCCCCTACCACGGATCCCAACCAACAATTAGCAGACGAGATCATGGCCGACTATGCGCCTTCGCCGATGACCGGGTCTGGGAGGATCACAGATACAAGTACAGGCACATCAACACCTAATGTTCCGCACATGTCGGCACCTGCAGCGCTAAGTCTGGCAGTTGTCAATGCAGAACATACAAAAGCTTTGCTAGCCGCAGCATACGATCCTCCCCTCCGAGGCCTCAAAATCGTAATCATACATGTCAAGGATACAATGGCGGATGGACCGATGGTCGGGGAGAGCATTTTACAGGAGCTACAAGAAACGGAGGCGTCGCTGGCGGAACAAGGCAGGGGCTTAGGATGCACATTCGATGTCAGCAAAAGCGGGGGAAGCTACTGGTTTTGATGGCCTTCTCTGTTTTATGAACCACGATGACGATAAACAAGGGGGGCTACTACAACACCTACGAGGAAAGGCGTTTCGGTCTATTTCGGCTTGGGGATGGTGGTTGGTCGGGGGTAAGTTCTATTGCGATTCTGATGCTTACTTTATGTTGCGACGACTGTGTATGTATGTATGTATTTGTCGTCGGGTTTGTTAGGGTTCCGAAGTATTCTCTTTTTCTTCTTCTTCTTCTTCTTCTTCT
>AJFL01001200.1:0-14148 GCA_000467735.1 Rhytidhysteron rufulum CBS 306.38
TTTGGGTGCTTGGGGTGTTTGGGTGCTTGGAGTGTTTGGGTGTTTGGGGTGTTTGGCGAGGCAAGGGAGGTGGCGCCTGCGGGCTGTCTGCGGGCTGGATCGGCCATGGTGCAGATGGCGACCGAAGGATTACGGACCGTGCCGCAAAGGAGCAGCGACCCTAGCCCCAGCCGATCGATAAGCCCAACGGCGTCAGCTTCCAGATGGAGCCGCTTTTCGCGGGAAGGCTCACGGCTCTACCTAGGTAGCTGCTGACCTGCAGATGAATGCCAAGTAAAATACCTGCCGCCCAGGTGGGTACAAAAATACCCAGCCAGGTTAAGGTACCATCCTCTTGGTGTCTTACCTTGCTAACGTTGGCTGCCCACTGCCGAGGTCACCACTGCCCATGTGACCGTAAGTGCCCTGTCAACCCCCATAAGTACGACCTCTTTGCTGATCTTGAATAGCTCATTGCAGCATACAGGCAAGACCAGATCGACCCAGATCGTAACAACGGTACCACCTCCCTCTTTTCCCTCAAACAACAAACCATTGTCGCCGAGGTCAAGGGCTGTGCAGTATACATGGACGTCAAGACGGGAAAGGCCGTGGATATTCGTACTGTAGGAGGCAACTGGCCAAAGCTGTATGAAGGTTTCACGAAGAAGTCAGAGGACGCCAAGAGGCTGAAGGAGAAGTGGGAGAGTGAGCATCTCAAGATCAGACCTACCAAGGTAGCCGTGGAGACAAAGATCTAAAGACGAGGCTCATTCACTGTTTTCGGTTAACGCTCTGGTTAATGGCCGCATAGATCGGAGCACTTGAGGCGTATCAAAAGCGTATCAAATGGTAGTACTGACATTCTCCCAACAAAGGGTTACAATTCTATTTTAACATAGAGCAAAGTATCATTATCTGACAATGCTCAAACTCATCAATGTCTAATGTCCGAGCTTTCCATCCCGCAGGAGATATTGTACCGCGAGAATCATGCTCCTTATCATCATTTCGACGACACCAACACGAATATCGGGTTTTTCGTTCTCCGAAATAAGTTGCAGAGGACAAACGTTGTTTCGGCCTTGTACCAACATTTGCGCGACATGTGCCCCTGCTGCAAACCCGTCCTCGTGGAATCCATAGCCCATCCAAGCTCCAGCGAAGCTTACATTCAATGTCCCATTTATCTTGTGCAAGTGATGCGACATCTGGATACTCTGGGACGTAAGTAGTGGGTGGTAATATGTTTGACTGCTTTGTGATAACCGCGGAGGATGTGGAGGGTTCATGGTCACAAGGACTCTACCCGGGCTGTCGGGCTCCCCAGGATTCGGAATCGCTTGGATTCTATTCATGTCAAACGTGACCGATATTTTGGAACTCCCAAAATCTTTGGAATTATTATCGATAGATTTTTCGATGGTTGGGACCCGCTGATTCATCAAAAGACAGTTCCATGCTACACGGACTGAACGTCTTTTGGGTAGAAGCTGAAGGATGTTACTCTCTGAATCAGACATGTATCATCTTGACTTACGGATGTGTCTGAGTGTAGGTAGCATATATTTTTGCTGGTCTTGAAGCAGCTTAGAATTTTGCGCTCCATCATCGTAGCTTCGTCTCCGAGAAGACTCGGTGCTTGATTTGCATGAACTGCAAGAACCACGTGATCATACTGCACGCACGATCCGTCCTCAATTTGAAGGGATACTCCGGTGCATGGTTCCTAAAAATTCGCTGCACAGAAGTGTTGAGATGTAAACGATGGCTGGGCGGCAGTATCTTCTGGAACGCGTCTACATATGTCTAGGATCCATTCTTGAAAGCGCGCCATCTAAGGGTTTTTGATATGGTATCCAGAAGTCCGTGTTTTGACCTATATCCTAGATCAGCATAGAACAGGATATTTTCTCATAAACTCACATGAAGTGTATTAACGACTTCGCAGGAAAGGCCCGAGAAAATTCGTCGGGATCAATACACCATGGAGCTGCCACCATGGGTATCAGTACGAGCTTTATAAACTGATCTGAGTAGTTGAGTCTCTTCAGGTAGTCTCCGATAGATTCAAGGTGCGTTTCCTTCGTATCATCCCCTTGAAAGTCCAAGGATCCATCACACTGCGAAGCGTACGGTCCATCAAGAAAGATATCCCTGGAAAAATAACTGAATCGCAAAAGGTCAAATACCAGTCGCCAGAACCAAGGGCTAAATAAATAAGATATCTTGCCTACAAAACTCCAGGCGGAATGGCTTCCCCATTCAAAGGACCTGTCGGATGTAGATACGCCAAATGACATATCCGTTGGAATCGTCTCAATACCTAGTTCTTGGAGAAACGTATTGAATTGCGCTGTATCGAATTAATAACCACCTCATCGGCAAGGGTCTCATGACTCACGATATGTTTCTTGATCCAGAACTATAAATCCCGTATCCACATTGAAGACTCGTCCATTTCCCTTAAAGGGAACCGAATTCGCATGACCGCCGAGTCGGTGATTTGTTTCATAGATGTCCACGTCGTAGTCGTATTTCCGCAATTTCCAAGCGCAAGCTATACCTGAGATACCTCCTCCAATGATCGCAATTTTTGAAGGCAATTCTGTGGTTTCGTTTGATATCATGCCGTCAATTTTTGGAGCTAATACTTTCACAACGTCTTGGTAAAGATCTAAGTCAAGTACTATATAAGCCAATCCCCGTAACCCTAAGAGGGCAAACTACAATCCTTTCTTACGAGCCAGTGTCGTGCAAATTCCAAAATCCATTAGCTCTGAGTGAGACATCTGGAATCCCTCAGCTTTGTGATGAGATGTGCAACTCTGGGTCGGCACCAATATTTTCCCGGCCAGAGACGTTCGTTTGAATGCAAGGTGGTTGGCCGTTTTGTGTAATTATCAAATCGGTTCGGACTCCGAAGTCGAATTTTTCCTTGATGTAAGGCTACATTTTCGTATGCATGTTTGGGGCGTATGTGACAGTTCAGTAGTACGTACAAAGAAAAAAGTGAGACCAGGTAGCATTCAGCGAGGCAGGATTAAATTGCTCTTGGGACAAAGCCGAGGATTTCAGCCTGGGCTAGGGTACCCCTGTCCTATTCGGTGACTGGAACTACCAATCACCAGGGATGGATACCATAATGGGCGCTTAGATATTTTGATTCACAGAGCCTCCTGTTCCTCTCCGTATGGCCCGGATTTACAATCCATGCATCATGCATGAGCCCTGTAGTAACAATGACTAGTTATCACATTTAAAATTCCGGGTGTGTACCCATGTATATGTAGCAGTGGATATTAATCAGGGAATATGACTGGTTCATGTATATGGACCCGGATAGGGCAACGCCTCATGGTTGCCTTGTGCCCCACAACTTTCCAAATAGTCGGCCTCAGCCTGCATAATCTTTAATAAAATCAACCACCTTCCACCGCCAGAAACGCCACACGAATTCGGAGTAATAAGGCGACGTAGCGGCCACCGACCAATATCATTAAATAGTAAGACTCCGATTTGGTAACACCAACCAGACAGCATCGGATGAAACTATGCTGACGTCAATGGATAAGAGTTCCTGCCTGTACGACGGATCTACACGCCACGATGTAACTCTATATAGACGGACCTAACTTGTATTTAGAATGCAGACATCATAAGATTCTCAATCACGAGACTTTTCATTATGGAGATTATGAACAATGTCTACAGATATGTTCTTTACGTGACCATAATTCTTATTGCACTGTCCCCACTTCCCGAATTTCTCCAACCAGCCAACCTCGCTCCCTTCCCGCATCAACTCTAGACTACTAAGCTGGATATTTGAATAGGTATACGATTGTCCTATCAGGTCTCCTTCATATCCGAACACCGTATACAGATCTCCCATCGTCGCAATCGGAGACTTGGGTTCAAGGTGGTAGATACGGTATTTTGATAGCGGCGGATACGATCGAGAGGGCTGGGGATGGGGGACATGTGACTGAGTTTTCGAGTGATGATAGTACGGTGTTAGCGGAGTTTCCTTTTAAGGGGAATGTGGTGCCGGAACATGAGGTGTTGTATCCTGGGGGATGTGGGTTTGGTGAGTTGGTTGGGGGGAGGGTGTGAGTGTGTAAGCGCTTTGGAATGATGGTGTGTTGAGAATTGGTGGGGTTCGGTTGATTATATATAAAGTTTGAATTTTTAGTTTTAATGCGAGTGTCTTGTATCCAAGCTATACCATGGTACTTTATGGAATTGGTTAATCAGTGAAGATAAAAAGGATGGAAGTAGCTCATAGGTAGTTATTCGCGATACTCTTAGAATACCATTTTCCACGAAATGAACAGCTCTGAACCGCACATAACTTCGAAGCATGCCTCCTAAGAAGTAAAACTCATATATCCTATAGAATAATCACAGCCCGTTTATCCGAATAGATGATTCACCTATACTCCTACCTCCGCCCTCATAACCTCCCCATTAATAAACTCACACCTTTCAAACAACCTCTCCTTCTTCACCGCCATCTCCGCTTCCGTTTCAGCAAACCCATCCTTCCTGACACTCACAGACCTAATCCCATCAAGTCTGAATAACTCCAATGAGAGTCGGCTAGGCAAGTCCAATTTCAACTCCTCTTCCGACGCATTCGCAAAAGCCGCAGGCCATTCCACTCCACTCTTATCTCTCCCACCAGTAACAAACGCTGCAATACTCCTACTCATCTTCAAAGCTAGGTCAAGCTGTGTAGCTGAGTTATCCGCTCCCCCACCTAGCCGCTGAATATTGAGGACGTATGGGATATCGCTTAGATGAGAAACACACCACATAGGCACACCCATCATCTCGAAAACGGGAGTGAATCGTGTAGCATTATGTTCATACAAACGCAATTGTGATGGGTCCACACCACCTTGTTTGACGTACTGCCACGCAAAGTCTAGGACGGGGCATGTGAACCAAATATCTCGATTCAGCTGTGCAGCTCGATAGTATTGCGGTGAGATTGGTCCGTATTCCGGTCGTACCAGGCCTTCAAAATCTTCAACTGGGTACAATTTCAAGAGTCTTGTCTTGGTGGAATCAGAGAGCCTATGAAGCCAGGTCCCGAAGCTGGCAAGGACTTCTTCATCTGTCGAGGTTGTAGGTGCTGCATACCAAGCGCCATCATTAGTGACCCAAGACGCGATGACTGGGATATCCTTGACAAAATCACCGGATCGCATTAGCTCGGATGGTCGATTGAGGATGAAGTCGTCATCATATGTTGGGAAGAAAAAGCCTTCCCCGAATGGTGGTCTAGCCGTACGAGCGTTCGAGACCATGATGTTGGTAAGCGTGTCAGTTGGAGCTTCTCGGAGACATTGTAGGGTCTGTATGGATTGACTATCGTCATTCACGCATCCTACTGATTCTGCAACTGCTGCGGTGTTGTTTGCGACTAAATCGGAATCGGTGTTGAAGTTTAGACCAGGTGCACCTGACATCATTCTATTTCATGGAGTTAATATTAGAACGATTGACCAACACATATATTTTCTTACATGGCTTTTTGAAAAGGAACACCCCGCTTCCCTCCAAACGAGGTCAAGTGCAGACTGATGTCACTAGCTCCTACACTTTGACCGATCGCAGTTACTATAACGTTGATAATGGTCAGTGATCCGACCCATTTTAGTTGACGTGGATTTCTTACCTCTTTCTCGGTCGCCGCCAAAGAATTCAATATTATCACGAACCCCTATAATTCAATGTGATTAAGGGCTCAGGGGAAGGGACGAGTTGCACTTACATTCAAAAGCCGCTCGCTGATCGCGTAAGCCCGCATTTGTTTGTTTAGCTTCTATCATTGCTTTGCTTGTTGCAAATCCGAAAACTATAAGAAAGGTTGGGTTAAATCTATGATTATGCTGATGAAGGGGTTTACTTACACCCCAGCCGATAGTTGATGCTGACGAATATCAATGGCTGCCCGTCTGCTGCAGCTTGCCTAACCAGACCATCAGGTTTGTAGAGTATTTCTGAGGCTGATCCTAGAATATGACCGCCTGTGTTTAGAGTTAGCATCTCAATTCCGTGTTGTGATTGCGGAGGTATCAATGCCTAGCTAATGAAGAGATATAGTGGCTTACCTCCGTGCATCCAAACCATGACCGGTAACTTGGCATCTGGTTTCGTCCCATATGGTCGAGAGATCCGTAAGCTCAAGCAATTCTCGCTAACATTGACAATTTGGCTTGTGAACGGAAATATATCACCAGTGCCTTGAGGACACCAAGCACCAGGCTGCGTGGCATCAATGATGGATCCCTTCGTAGGAATGAATGGTCTAGGTGGAGCAAAGCGATTCCTTCCTGAAGTGTCCTCTCCATAGAATATGTTTTGGAAATGTTCCACGTTGAAAGACCGGGTACCGAAATATTGAACATCTTTGGCCGAATCAATGACCGTCGGTGGTAAGGTGGATAAGAAAGGTAGGTCGAGCCCAAATTGGATACTCTTCTGAAGCAGTGCTTCTCGGAATGATTCTAGATATATGGCAAGCAATCCGATGGCCAATGTCCCCAGAAGAAGCAGAATGCGGGCTGAAGCTTTGGCCATTATTAGGGTAGTAGCCGATGAAAGGAAAAAGCAGGGATTAATGATTTTGAAGGAGTAGATTAGGGTTGAATCTAAAGGGCAGCTAGGTTCACGTAGATGTAAGATTGGGTTTTGTAGTGAAAGAGTGATGGGTGGTTGGAGAAGGATGGAGAATGGAAGCGGGCGGATGTGGGTGGCACAGTGCAGGTGGGAGGGAAGGTGCTACCTAAAAGGTTGTAGGTCACGGGATCTGGTGTAACATTGGGTTCGCTGAGCTAAGCACCACACGTCAAGTCATGTCAATCGGTGCTATTCACGTCGATGCATCATGCCCGGAGATGTTGTGCTAGGTACGCCTTTTTGCCTTAATTTCAACAATTCATATCCGTCACTATATCTGCTCAACCCGGTGCATGCGTTTGGTTGCCTTCATGTACCCCTCAGCCCGGATTGCTAGGAATCATCGGGCAAACGAGGTAAGTACCACATAGAGTCATTTACCACGAATGAAAGTAAGATATTGTTAACTATGACATCTCCCTCCACCCTAGATATACTGAAAATTCAGGTTGAAGATGGGTAACTACACCCAAAAACTCTGACTTTGAAGTCAAGGATTAAAATGTTCAAAAGTATTGCTAATCTCAGTGCGCGCAAGGATACCACGATTTTGCTCAGCTTGTGCGTCCATGGCATCGTGACCAGCTACGGTGACTGTCCCAGAATCCCCTTGCCAAGGATAATCACAGTGAGAGGATTTATCTGACGGCAAGGATTCTGGCTTCGAAACCCCGCTATTTGATGAATCCATATCTGTTCTTTGGGCGGAGGTGATGGTCCATCTACTAAGGGCCGTAGAATGCAAAGAGGAAGAAACGACACTGCGAAATTTCCCTACAACGGGACTAAGAATCGGCATGCAACATACAATCATAGCCACATTGGCCTCGATCTCAGACCAAAGTATGAATAAAGTGAAATCTGCGATGAAATCTGGGTTGTCGGCTTTGTCGTAAGATGTCACCAGGTAAATATACATCCGTGCTATACCAGCTCCGATAGTACTACATTGAAATCAGCTTCTCGAGCAATACCAGTTCGATAATTGAATCTTACAACAAGCCGACCATGAAGATGCTCGTAACGCCGATTTTCTTTTTAGTCGGCATATGAAGCTTCCAAATGAGAGGAATGGGCATAAAGAAGATGACGAAATCGGTCAACAGATCGGTTGCCGTAAAGACAGTGAGCATGTTGAGGGTATTGGTGCATTGGGTAAGGAAAAGGGTGATGGGTGCCCAATTCCATGACCAATGTGTGCCGCATTGAAAGAGAGTTGCGAAGAAGAAAGAAACGGACCAGGCGCTCACGATCGCAATCATGGTCCAGCAAAGAATACCGAAATACCTGACACCTCCAAAAATCCGCTTCAACAGGAACAATATCGAAAGCTTAATACATCCAAATGTGATCTTTTCGGTCATCTGAAACGCGTACTTGTATTTCTCTACAAGATGTTCCAGTTCAGTGGTAACGGGCCAGTTGTTTACCACTGGAGAGTGTCCAGTGATGGCACCTTGCACGGTTCCCGCGAGGAATATCCCATTCAGCGCTAAAACGAAGACCTGCCAACCAGTCTCAATTAGGAATACATTGTTGAATTATTGGTAAACCTCACCATTGCAATGAGTGCAAGCCAGTCATCAGAACCTATCCCCACTCTAACCAGTCGTCGTGCGTAGAATCGTAATACTACCACGAAAATTGTTGTTACACAGAAGGCTGATGCCATGAAAATAAGACCTGTTCGGTCATTTGCATGGCTCAAATGCTTATGATAAGCCATCGAATCGTCCAGTGGTTTTCCTTGTCGATTGAGATTGTTCACGGGCGAGTAAATTCAAAACGTGTAGGGAATGTAGAACAAATGAGCAATGTGATAATCGTCCAGAAGCCTTTCAGGATATGCATCATTACCAGCTTATTATAGCTGATTAGAGTGGTACGTAAGGCAGCCTTTGGGTAGCCTTGGCTGATT
Source organism: Rhytidhysteron rufulum CBS 306.38 (assembly GCA_000467735.1). Lineage (NCBI taxonomy): Eukaryota > Fungi > Ascomycota > Dothideomycetes > Hysteriales > Hysteriaceae > Rhytidhysteron > Rhytidhysteron rufulum. Next base: position 8,588 of record AJFL01001200.1, read on the forward strand.
CGCCGCAAGCATGTCGTCTATAATGGCAGTTGGATCTAATTAGTATTCTACTATTGGCACCGGTCATAGGCGAGCAACGAATAGATAAGTAAATTTTTGCCTCGTTACGCAAGGCATACGAAATCTCTTTGCTCAATTCGTTCAACTCTTTCTCTGTGACACCCTCAACTCCCATTGTATTTCCCCGAACTCCGGTAACACAAATAAAGATTAAACTAACAATGTGACTATTATGATCATCATTGATGTCATAATCTGACATTCAATATATGGAATGGAACTCTACAACGTAGGGAGGCTGACACCATGATATCTAAAAAGAAAGGCATGGAACTGTTCACAGAGGCTAACCTTGAACTCCTATGGCTATCGAATGCTTTCGATCCAAATGCAAGATGATTACACCTCCCCACCAAGACCAAGAAAACTGTGGTCTTCTCACTGAGCTTGGTAGCCAAGAAGAAATGCATCATATTTCAACTCCTCGCTCATCTGGCCGCAATTCTAAAATAACTCTCACACTCTGCTCTTTTTCCCTTTTACTCAACATATTCTTGGTCTTTTATATCCTTACCCCTTTCTCCTCAACGGAAACACCATCAAAATTTGCGAATCTCAGGCGCAATCGCGAGGAGCCTTATGTGCGTCTGACAAATTACAGTTCGAGCAATGAAACGCTCGCAGATCAAATGTGGTACAACATAAACATCGACCACGGTGTAGTTGCGCTTTCCGACGAATGGGCTGTCAACCACGGTATCCGAACTGCGCAGAGATTTCCTTGGGACCAGACCAAAGGCATCTACATTCTTCATGGGTTCCACAACCTCCATTGCCTGAAAATTATCCATATATCCCTCAGCGAATACAGACGCGGTGAGCAGCAATCTCGATCATGGCATCACATTAGCCATTGCCTGGATGCCTTGCGCAGACAGGTTTTATGTGATGCAGATGACACACCAAGAGCGACGGAAAGACGAGTGGAGATAGTCAGTGGCGTTTTGCAACATCGAACATGTCGTAGCTGGGATGAATTGGAAGCCTTTGCAAGGCAGCATACAGCGTGTTACAAGCGTCCTGAAAGGCTGGATGGGAAACCTATACTCAATCGGTTCATGCATTGCCCGCCGGGAAGTGGATATAAGGTCAGAGAAGATTATGTACCTACTGATGAGCTTCTGGTAGGTCTACCGGAAGAGTCTCTGGAAGATCATTAATCGGACGATTGGGATCACTTATAGATGCGCAAATAACCATAGCTGTTTTGATTGACTCAATGATAAAGAAAATAGTCTCGTGTATATCTTTTATTTGAGACACAACTCTTGATAATAATGAAACTATCTGTAGATAGAGACAGTACCATTAGAATCCATCCGCAATAGCGACATCGGTTTCCTCGCTCTCTTTCGCCGACCCATGATCCTCTCTAGGCTTCTTTTTGAATCCATCTATGACGTCTATTTTTTCACCTCGCGTTTTGAAACCATCACCAATGTCGACGTCCGCGTCATCTCGAGGTTTTTTAAGCCCATCTCTCAAATTCAGCCCATCATGGGATACACTAAAGGCACTCTCACGGGTAGTAAGACCCACCCCGGAACCTAGGAAGCTAAGCACCATTGTATCATGAGAATGCATGAAGGGACTTACGGTTTAGGACAGGGATAGCAGTGACAGCACCAGAAAGTCCTAGTATAGCAGCGGAGAATATGAGAGGCCTCATCTTGGTGATTTCAAAGCCGTAAATATATCGTAGAATCCAGGAATTCAAAGTATATCAGGGAGTTATATGGTAAGATAACCTGCGTGAGCTAATGAGGCTTTGGGAGAGAAGAAGCAGGCTATTTATCCTCGGTGATAGTCACTCATTGATAAACCATGCTCTAACTAGGCAACTGATATTGCAACTGAGACATAATAATCCTGTGTACCATGACATCCAGCTTGCGGGAATTATGTGTGTGTGAGGAGGCACCGGTTATGAAGATCCCCGGGCGGCAATAACCTGATATCAAGGAAATTCGTGATACGGTGAAAGTGGCCCCTACCCAGCCATGTGATGAACTAAAACCTTCTGCTATTCATATGACTGTTATTAGTTGCCTTATTCTTATGACCCTGCCCCGAGGCGGGTTTTCATAACCATTGCAGCCCCGGGCTTTATAAGTTCGTCCTTACTACAGCATCTTACAGCCGCCTTTTAAAGGTCTACCTTCAAGTCATTTAGAGTCATGTTTTTCAAGGGACATGCGAATGCAGACGACAAATACGAGGCAATCGCTAGTAGCGAGGAAGATGGTCAATGTGAAGAAGACTCTGAAGGAAAGGTAAGATACCCCTCAAGGTACAAAGCAACACCACAACAACATTGCAGCAAATCCAACGTTGTTGGATTTTTGATTGCAGCAGTGGTAGGCTTTACAGTCGGTGTACTCTTGATGAAGTACTTCATGAACCCAGAAGACACCCAACCATCCCCCAACGTAGCATTACGTATACCCCTTCCAAACATTGAACGGGAATTCACATATCACTCTTCATTTTCAGAAGAACCACCACAAGAAAGCGGATCGGAAGGGAAACCAGAACCTATCTGGGATGAATTAATACCTAGTACGTTCACGCACCATAGTCCACTCACCAAGCTCATCTCATACCAACATCACACTAACACTTCATTATAGATGGACTCGGATACTTCAAAGATAACAATCTCGCACGACGAATCTCCATCCCAACGGTTTTCCACCAACTCCACTGTCTATACCTAATCCGCCGCGCCTACTACTCCCCCTCACCCCAACCCCAACTCTTCGATTTTGGGAAAAACCGTACAGTGCATGTCGCACATTGTTTTGATTATCTTCAGCAAGGATTAACTTGCTCAGCTGATACTTCAATTGAACCTGCTGTCGATCATGAACATGGTTTCTTGGGTGCTGGCTTCCCGCGATTGTGTCGGGATTTTGAGGCCTTGAAGATGTGGCTGGAGAGTAGAAGGGTGTTTAATGCAAGTGGGTTTTTGGCTATTGGGCTGGTTGGGGGGAGGTTTACTGATGGGACGTAGTGGGATGTAATGTCTATCCTGGTATCTTCTATGAGAGCTTTCGACCATTAAAATCTAATGATGCTCCCGCTCTCTTTCGGTACGTTCATTTGGGTGAATGATAATCGTATGCCTAGGCAGGAGTAGCCTACTTCCTTTACTTTATATACAAAGCCAATAAACCTTGAGAGATTAACAGAATACCGCAATACTAAAAACTATATCAGTATCTTATCACGACAGCAAATTCCACAAGTTGAGGTTCAGTGACCTAGCATTAGACTTGGAAGTTAGGCACGCATACACTAGCATTAATTCATGAACTCAGATTACGAAATAAATACGTGCATAATAGCTATATAACTTCTAAATAGAGCCTTAGTTTTCTCCGTAACTCCCCACTTCACGATCCTCCACTCATTTGGCGGTATTAGTGAGTCACTTCCAAACAGATGTAGCTCAGCCTGAGGCAAACTCTGTAATTAGAAACAAGTACATACAAAATGGCACTCTACAATATGTTGATCGTATATCCTCTCTCGCTATGATTTTCGATATAATTCTCGGGATGAATTGGCTCACTGTAGCGTTTACATAGCGCGACAGCTGTGGACGTTTCCCGAGAGCCATAATCAACCTCAATTTTACAGGAGACAACAACAACGCGTCGAAATACTCCAGGGGCCGTTGTATCCGGCAGTAGTGCAAGCCCAGGATAGGTGAAGGTTCGGGAGCCGTCACGAAATAGAAGAAGTATAAACAAGCTGTTGATATATGACAAAAAACGTGCGTTAAGAGTAGGAAAGCTATCCAGCTCTTGTATATTTTGGTCCATGGTGAACTCAATGGAGACACGTGTATCTTCATAGGAGAATTTGAAACAGTCACAGTACGTTGAAGTGTCTTGAAATGCCCAATGGGATTCGTGTATGTGAAACTTCGAGAGTGGTCCTGATAGTTGTAGCGGAGATCCTGACGACTTTGGGAATGCCGTAATCACGGTGAGAGGAGTGAATCTGCTACGAAAGCCCCATCCCACCGACCCATAAACAGAAGCCCAAGACCAGCTGGGTGCCCCGAAGAGTTCCGGAGGTCTGCAACACTTAATAGGAGCAGAGGCTGCCCAGGAAAGACCGAAGAGAAAATCTTTCTTCCATAATCCAGCGATATACTCGTCGCCCAACCTGTCCCCAATTTCGGAGGCAACGCCTTGTATAGCGACAAGTCTGTCTGAAACATGGGAAAGTGTACGACGGGCGTAGTTCGCGACTAATTGGTACCACATATCATAATATTTATTCTATAGCCTTAGAATTAGATGACCATGCAGTGTAAAAGAACCACAGAACTTATTCGCATACCTCGAGTTTCACGTCTCCTTCATCAAACAAGGATCTAACATCGACAGGCTTGTTCGAAAGCGTTTCTGGCAGTCCACCAGGCCAAACTCATTTGCAATTTGATAGCGGCACTCCCAGAATAGTTGCTGCGATCCAAAATGGAGGATGCAAGGTGACTTCAATTAGTTAGAAGGTTTCTAAATTAGTGGAAGCACTACTTACTAGGACCTGCTCCTGTAAAACCCATCCACGTTGAAATAAAGGCTCCTGAAGTAGATTCCTATGGGGCTCGTACTCTGATATATAATAAGTCTTCCCTACTCCACTTTTCTTAACTTCAGGCAAGTTATGGTCTCTTAGTACTCGGTTAATAAAAAGCCCACTCCTTCCATCTGAAAAGCCTGAGGCTGCTAGGGTGCATGCAGCATTTTTATACACCTGATTCATCATCTTACCCTCCGTTTCCCAATCTAATGCATCCTTTTGAATGATACAGAGTGAGTCAATCCATAAATAATGAAAACCTAGCTGGTATGTAACGTGGAGTGCATCCTGGAATAGACATGTAAGCCTAGAGATAGGGATACTTTCTTTGAACTGGTTGATATTGTCCTTTGTTAATGTGAGGAATGGTTCTAAGCCCCAACAGTGGCTTAAAGTAAGATATTGTGTTTTCTGTGGGAGACTGCCTTCCTCATCGGAAACTCGAGCATGGAGACCGGTGGTTGTGCTCTCTATGCTGATGAGGCGTGTCGGTAAATGTCGTAATTCCTCCATACACACCTGGCAAGTTTGATGATGATTAAGGTTTTACATATTGGGGAAAAGAATGTAACCTCCGCGTATTCTCAAGCTTGGTTTTTATATGTTCTTCGCCCTAAGTACTTATCGTCGATATTTCCACTCTTACTATGGGTAATTCACGTCAAAATTCATTGTCCAAACCTATGATCAAGGTATAACGCATTTTGATCTTTACATGCGACTGCTTCACCCTAAATCACCTCAAGGAGGTCATGACACTCAACGCGTGCATCCTTCAATGCAAACATGTCACTATTTAGCTCGTCTTCACTCCTCATCCCGCATTTTCATCTCACAGTTTTCTGAACCTTCATGTTCGAAACCCAATACTCATTCTTTCACATACGACCAGAGGTACAGGAGAA
>AJFL01001201.1:0-16347 GCA_000467735.1 Rhytidhysteron rufulum CBS 306.38
AAGAAGAAGAAGAAGAAGAAGAAGAAGAATCACAATCAACTCACCAAAATCATCTCCCCCTTAATCTCCGCAGCCCTCGCCAAACTATCATCCTTCTTCCCCTCCCCAAGAGTCCCAGAGTGAATATCCGTAGGGAAGTAACAAACAGAAGCCGAGACGCGTGGGTCCAATGAAGTGCGGTATGCGATGTGGCCACCGACGCAGATACCGGCGGTACCGATTCTGCCGGTTACGGTTGGGAGGGAGAGGAGCAGGTCAATGGCTAGTTTGGCGTCTTCGTCGTAGGCGGAGACTTTCTGTGGGGGGTGTTAGGTTTGGGGTTTTAGGGTGGGGTGAAGGGTGAAGGTGAAGGGTAAATTAGATACCGTACCTTGGTGATCTTGAGTTTGTTGCCGAGGTCGGTGCCTGGGCCGTCGTAGGCGAAGCCTTCTGGACCTTCGAATTCTGTTGGGGGTGTGGTTAGTTGGGTTGATATTTGGAAGGGGCAGGTCTGTAGTTGGTGCTGGTTGGAGGGGATTACGTACCGTGGTAGATGGAGGGGGCTGCGACTACGTAGCCTTGACCGGCGATTTGACGGGCGACACGTTGGACGGGGCCGGTGACTGGTTGGTGTTAGAAGAGATTTTGAAGGACTGATCGTAATTGGAAGAATGAAAAGGTGGGAAGAGCTTGAGGAATTGCCATTCAGCTGTAGATGGGAAGAGCATGAGAAATTGCAATTAAGCTGTAAACGGGAAGACGTTGATTTGAACACAAAAATTTGTGAATTACCTTGGTAGATTTCACTCCAGAGTACGACACCGGGGAACTTGGCCTGAGGGTAGAGGGCGATCTCAGGGTGGAAGATGAAGACCCCTATGTAGCGGTTAGTACAATACCCAAGAAACAAACAACAATTCTTGCAATGGAATTGACATTCACATACTCATGTTTCCTCCATGCTGGGTAGGAACATCTTGGTAAGACTCCTTGATAAGCATCTTGAATCGCAAAAGCTATTCGAATTCCAAGTAAAGGACACAAGAAAGCAAGAGAGAAAGAGAGAGGGGTTGTCTGGTGAATGATTTCAGGCGGGGCACGCGGGATGATGTTGATGGAGGGGTAAATATATTTATTTACCGTCCATCGGTATTACCGGCAACCAACTGCTCCCAAACACCGATAGCCGGAGTTACTATGGACTGGCAGAAGGTGGTACGATAATTGATAATTGTCCTAACCTCATCCCCGCCTTCTCCTCCTTTGATCCTCGCGCTATTTCATCATTTGTCTGCGTTCCCGCCTTTCTTTTCTCTGCCTCCCCCAATCTAGCATGGGTGAATCTCCTCCCGGAATTATTGCACCACTTATGTTGCACCACGCTGCTGATTGACCCTCTCTATCTGGGAGATGCGCTTGTTCGTCAGCCCTGTCTTGTTTGTAGAAAGGTGGATCCTTTTGATGGGATGGGTTTTGTGGCGAATTGGAGGGGGGAGTGGTTGGTTTGGTGGGACTTTTTGATGAGAGATCGATTGAGGCAGATAAGATTAGGTTAGTTATGTTTTATTGTGGTTTACCCTTTTTTTTTCTGTTGTCCCTGGAATATTCTTTTCTCTCTTGAGTGGGTTGGCTCTTTGAGAAACGTCTCCTCGGAAATAGCTTTGTCTTTTCTCGGCTGAATGATCTTGGCTTTGGAGGGGATACTTTCCTTGCTACATTATCAGCTTCAATTAACGTTAATGATTACCTACTTCCTATCATTTCATATTATGTGTAGTGTTTATGTTTCCTGATGTCAATTCCTTGCCTCAGCTTCACCGTCATCAGTCAATTCAATACGAGCTCTGGAAAATGCCTTGTTGCCTTACCAGGAAGAGCCCTCTACAACGTCTATCAACCACAAATACTGTTCTAAAATGCAGTACCTAGGAAATGCTTTAAGATATCGAACCTAGAAGGAAGTTATACTTCAAAGGATTTTCTACATACTCTACATCAGGACTTGGATGATAGCTTCATAGACTATGATCATAAATAGGTGTATTCCCTTCAGTCCACAGCGTCGAGCTCAACATGTATATAGTCTTAAGGATGTCTGCATCATTCTACTAAGGTCCTAAGTATCTCTTTCCTGCATTCTAATATGCCTTCTTATGTCAATCACATACTTTAAGCCCATATAAAACAGATAAGTGGAAAAGAGGAAAATGAACCATCGTTCCTGGAGTGACCAGCACATCCAGCACAAATTAACTAACCCAGAAACCCACACCAAAAAAGAGGGTATATCCCACATCCCAAACCCCTCACACCGATCCAAACCCCTATCAAAAAACAAACTCCATCCCAACCCAACCCAAACCCTCTACCAAACACCGTCGGAACCAGCCGACAAAGCCAATAAAAGACTCATCTCACAAACCAGAAAACCACCTCACTCCTTCCTATACACATAATAAGGAAGTTCCTTGTCAGTCCAGCTGACAGAATCCGCCCCAGCAATCCTCTTCTCTTCCTCAACCCCCATCTCTGCCAGGAAGTCTCGACAATGCTTCCTCGACCCCCTAACAGCCTTCTCCACAGAAACAAACACCGCACCCTTCTTCATCCGGCCCAAAACCTCCTTTTCCTGCCGGTTAATCAATTCCGGCCCGAACTTCAGGTTATTGCATAAGATGAGATCAGCCATCTCAACCGCCCTCCGCGTCTCCAGTTCCTCAAAAACATCGCCTTGAAGGAGTGTAGTGGCGGTCTTCAGGGTCCTTGGATCCGTCGTCTCGATATCCAGATCCATATCCCCATCACCGAGGATATTGGCAATTTCCTCGCGAAACGCCAACGCGGCTTCATGCCTCTGGATATCGAGCTCGCATCCATGCGCTAGACAGCCCGTCTCTAAATGTGCTTGGAGCACCACGTTCCCGACTCCAGAGCCTAAATCCACAAACCGTGATCCAGGACCAACGCTCCAGTCCCGCAGCATAGAACTGGTGAAGGACTTGTTCTGCTCGCCGTATGTCTTTACATCGGCGATTCCGTGCACTTTCTTGAGCGCGTTGAGGGCGGGGGAAACGGTCCTGCCGTACGCGATATCCAGGATCGCGTCCACCTTGTCCAGCAAGGTGGGAGGTGTGTTGGCGGAGGCGGGAGCAGCTGAGGGGGTTGTGGTGGGCGGGATGGTGGCCTTTGCCTTGGTCCTGGTTTTGCAGCCTTTGCCCTTGGGCGCCTTCTTGGTGACCTTGCTGGGGGCCCTTTTTCTGGGGGCGCGAGACCGGCGAGCTGGTGCGGTGGTGGGTGTGGGTGGTTGTGAGGGTGGACCAGCCACCGGGCCACGGGGACGGAGGTCATATTTGTGGGCCATTTTGCTTTGGGGAGGCAAGAGGCTCGAAAGTAGGTACTTGGAAAAGGGATTCGTGAATTTGAGGGAGTAGAGATGTCGCCGCTATACGGACGTATCCGTATGAGCTGTGAGGAGGGTGTATGGGATGTCGTTAGCTGAAGAGAGGAAAAAGGATGAGCTGGGGAATATTGGTAAGTTTGCTAGTTCCTATTGTTCTATTCACTACAATAGCTTGTTATTGTTCTCTTGTTTGGGAATTTTGCAACTTCACTGTTAGCGTGGTTTGGGTTCATTTCACTTTCGGTGGGATGGGGTTACATTCACTGAGTGAAACGGGGATTTTGGAAATTGGGCTTGACGGGGATGAGGCTTTGATTCTATTGTTTGGAGAATTAGTAGTTTTGTTTCGAAGGTGGATTGGATGTTTGCTATGGGGTTTGGGTTTTAGAGATGGTTGTTCGTGGTGAGGTTTGGTCCGCTTCACCTATGACCTTACATGTTTGATGATATCCTTAATCTATAGGAATACCCACTAACTCTTAGTTATAACATCTAAAATCTTCAAAACTAAGCTTTCACATTCTCCACCTACATACTACTCTAATCAACAAGATCAAAAAATCATTCACCCCCATCACCTCATCAATCAATCCCCTACCTAGCTCCCATGAAAATATCAGCCATTCTCACTCCAACATATCCCAAACACATAACCCATCATTCCCATAACTCATGATAGCAATGACCACCCCCCCACTCACCAACCCAGCTCCCCAACATCCTCCGGACTAGAAGCAGGATATAAAACAGCTCTTTCACAAAACCCAAACCCCATCTCCAGACAAATTTCCCAAAACGCACTAGCTTAAAAAACATATCATCTTAAAGCCTATACCAAGAAGCCCCAAACCAACATAGTATATATATATCAAGATACCTACACTATTTAGTGGGGAAGAATGCCGAAGAAAAGGGTTCAAAGTCACGTATACTACATCTCGAGATACACCTAGTTTAGAAAATGTGGGATAAGCGGTGGCTAGTGAGTAAAACTTGATGCCACCTAACCACTCTTTTAATCATTCTATGATGATGATTTGACTACCTGGGCCTAATATATAGATAGCCTCTATGATTTGAGAACCTTATTGGTAATGTCTGTATGGGTGTTTATATCTACTACTTAAGAATAAAGATGGGAAATTAATATGTTATATTTGTTTATAGTAGATTATCTAGGAGTCACTAAATTCTTATTCCCGAGATTTATACTACAATCCAGTGTATCCCGCTCAACACACCATCTCACTACCCTCCTATTTAATTACTCATACTCAGTAATAAAAGCTAACATCCAATCTTCATATACATCAGTACCCATAAACACCATACCAAACACCTAGAAACCCAGATCAAACCAGTCAAAAAACATCCAGTCACGCATGCATCAAAGAAATACACCAAGCAAACATCTACAACCGCTCAATTCTATAAGCTAGAAATGCCATGCTAATAATAATGCTCACAAATGCTCATGCAATCATGAATCCCCAAGTACATGTAAAAGAATGCCAATGCCAATGTCGTGAGAGCCCTAAAATGCCCAACCAAACACCATGCAAATGCAAAAATGAATGCTCAGAACCCGAAACTCCGTGTTATGCATATATGATCATCATCAAGAGCTACTACACTAGAACTTCTCCATCAAATCTTTTCGAACCGTCCACATTCTAGCCCGCTTTCCGTAGATATACATGGGGATTGAGAAGAGGAGGCAAGCTAGCTGGATACCGCCGACGGCTAAGAAGGTCGTCTTCGGGCCGGAGGATTCTAGCCAGTGTGTGAAGAAGAGGGAAAAGACTAAGCCGTGGAAGACGTCTGGGGTTTAATTAGTATGATGGGATTTTAAACTTGGGGTTATGGGGGGTTGTGATATACATACTTTTGCTGAAGTTGAGCGTAACCAATGCTTCTCCTGCATATTGCCTGTAGCTGTCTACGCAAAACGTGATGGCCGTTGTACTGCCTAGCGTACATCCAAAACTGATGACGCCAAAGAAGACAGTGGGGACAATCCATCTGTCTCTCTCTTCCGCACTCCAACCAAATCCCATGAGGCCGATGGTGGTGGCCAAGGCTACAGGAATAGACATGAATAATCGGAACTCTGGTTCATAAACACCGTCATTTCTGCGTGCCAGGAAACGGACGAGAATGTCGGATACCTTGCCAGCAACAGCTGTACCGAGGAATCCGCCGATGAAAGGAGACAGGTAGACTAGTCCAGTTTGAAGGGCCGTGAAGTTGTATGAATCCCGGTTTTGGTAGACGGAGGAGACTGACTCTGACAAAACGATAAGCCAACCTACTGAAAGCGCGTAAACCATAGCGCTCCAAAGCACTGCGGGATAGACAAAGAGAATAAAAGGTCGAAGCATAACACGCCACCATTTGTCTTTGGTAAGACGACCGTTCCAGGGCTTCAAAGAAGCTAGATAGGATTTTGGAGGTGCCGATCGGTAATAGTCAGTGTAATGGAATGACTGAGCTTCTGATGCAATACTTTCTCCGGATTGCGAAAATTGTCGGCCGGGCAACGCTGGTCTTGATAGGTCACGTTTCTCAATATCCGCTGGTAGAGTGCTTTCCTGTTCCTTGGAGGCCGCATGAGCCAATGCGAGCTTCTCTCTCAACGTCTCAATATCGTGGTTCTCTACTGACGGTTTCTCGTAATCAGGCTGGGTCGGTTCGATGGCATCGTGTTCAAGCTCTGCTTGATGAAAGCTTCTGGTGGCAGGTGTGTGGACTCCGGAAACGTGATGTTCAGAAACACTGTCATCTGGGGCATCCACTGCAAAACCAACATGCATGTTTTTGTGGGCACGTTTGTGTGCGTCGGGTGAAACTTCAGCAACGGCATGGCCATGGGGAACAGGGGTAGCTTGTCCGGTAGCAGGGATGTGATGCTTGTTTTCATGCCTGTACGAACTGAGGCGTGACATTGCGAATGGTCGACGATGGGATGCCGGGCTTTGACTTCTGGAACGATGAGACTTGCGTCTGTGAGGAGTTCGGTCCCAAAAGGTTTCAGGCACGAAAAGGAAGAGCAAGATAAAACAGAATCCTACAACAATTGCCACAATCCTATGGGGTGTTAGTGACGCCAGGGATGCACAACGTTTCACTTACCAGAAAACCCATCTCCAATCCAGAGACTCGATAATGGCAGCACTAACCAACGGAATCAAGTTTTTACCACCCAACAGAAGAAGCGTGTAAATACCAAGCCGATACGCGCGTTCGTGTAAGAAATAGATTTCTGCAATACTGGCAGACGGAAGACATTCACAAGGGCTTACCGCGATACCCTGCACGATCCGGGCGATCATGAGCGAAGTATAGTTAGGCGAGAGAGCACACCAGACCGAGGAGAGCAAAAACAGGATGATGGCACACAGGTATACCGGCCTCTTTCCCCATAAAATAGCAGTTGGCGACATGATGACACTTCCGATGCCCAGGCCCATCATGTACAAGCCAGTCGTGAGCGCAACCTCTGGCACAGAAACGTCATACGTGTCCGCGACGGCGTGGAAACCAGCTGCGAGTATAGGAGTCATTCCTCCGCCAACCATGCAGTAGAAGCCGAGGGAAAGCAAGGCTGCGTCACGTCGAAGCGCGGGCCAATTGAGAGGGTCGTTTTCAGAGTCATCTGGCTGGGGATCCAGGACGAATTTGCCATCCTTTGTTTTCTTCTTTTCTGGAATGCGCACTTTGGACGACTGGCGAGAGCGAGATGCGCTCCTCGACGCACTTCTTGAAGATGCAGGGAACGGAGATGGCAGCGAGGAGGCGGAATGGCGCGCATGCGTGTGTTGGAGACCGAGAGGCTCGTTGCGCTTGTATCCGTGCGAAAGAAGGATAACGGAACCTGCAACCAGCAATCTGTCAGTTTTTGCTGGGCCACGCAGGAGAGTTAGAAGAGAGCATTCGCCAAAATCTTACCGGGAACCTCGTCAGTTTCAGGATCATTCAGAATGCCCATATTCCAGCGTTTCCGCGTGGAGGCTGCCCTTTCCACATCGACTGCACCACCGGCTGGCTGGGTGCCATCGCTGGTTTCCGAGTCCTTCTTGGGCCTCCATTTTGAGAACATGATGCTGGTGCAAGGTAGGAGGATCCGGCTGCGAGAATGGATAGAAAATGGGCCAAGGATGCCTAAGGATGTCTGGATCAACCAATGCTATGCAACGCGCCGAACAAATGCGAACAGAGGAGAGCTGCGAGCGCCTGGAGACGGTACGAGGCTTACTCGCGCAGGGATGAAGGCGGGAGGAGAGGGAGAAGGAGGAGGGCTGGACTTGGAGTATCCGCCATAGCCAGAGCGCGAGGAGGGAGGAGGCATGGGCAGTATATGTGTGCGGTCCGGATGGTGTAAGACTCGTGCAGTGTGTAGGAAGGATGGCAGGCTAGTTCATGACTGTATGCTCATCGGGCCTTCGAGAGAGCGAAGAGACCCACGGTGACGTTTTGCGGAGAACTTGGCGTGGGTTGGACCCCTATCACGACCTTTCCCACGACCCTGATGCCCCATACGTGCTTGGCTGGGGGCTGCTAGCGGTATCAAGAAGATACTGCGACTGCATGTGGTTGCTTTGGACGGTTGATAGCATCGAGGAAATCCAGCTTTTGGCCCTGCTCTGCCGCACAGCGCGCGAGCCGCAGCACCTCACCGCCTCGCTATTGGGCATCCCTCGCCGTCCGCGTGAGCAGCCAACCACACACCATCGTATCATCGAATGGCCATCTGACTTGGTCTTGCAGCGATCGCCTGCCTGGAGGCCTGTTTATCACGGTGGAGGGGCAGCAGCAAGCACGAGTTATTTGGGGCCGGTTGTTTGATAGAAGGGCTCTGCATCTGCCTCTGCGACGACCCGTTCGAAAGAAGCATGATAAGCGAGGTCGGGGAGAGGGATGGCCGATCAGCTTCACTTTGGGCCTTGTCGACAGCGGCAGCGTCCCTTATCAAGGGTTGAGTCGTGCTGATCCTTTCCCCCGTCGCAATCCATCCAATCCACCAGGGTCCATCAATGGAGATGCTCTGCAGTCGGATGCTGGCAACGTCGAGTCAAGAGCCGCATCGGCTGCATAAATTTATTCTCCGCCTTACCTTCCCGAGCTCGTGAATCTCTCTCGTCCCGAGAATCCCTACATGCGCGGGGTAGGTATACCAAGGTTGACAGCAATGCCTGGCCATGTTTTGCTCTTCCTGCCATGCATTCGTTCGTCATTGTGCTTGTAGGAAGGATTGAGGGCGGTTCCGTTACTTCTTTCAATCGCATCTGCTTCCGCAAAAGCCTGCATTCTAGCTTCGCCGAGGCACCGCACCCGTTTCTACACAGCATGGAGCCAAAACAGCTCCACTCCTCCTCTTCTTTGTTGTCGTCTTGGCCCTGGTCTATCCTATTCCCATTCATATGCGTAGGGAAGCGATGCGGAACATGGCGCTCTTTTCATGTCGAGTCCAAGAGAAGCCCCTTTCCCCAGTGTCTCAGGTACCTCTTCAACACCAAAACTGTGGCACTTTTCACCAAACTTGCGTACGTATACGGTGCACGTTTCCTAACATCCTAAATAGAGCAAATTGCATAGGATACGTCAGCTTCCAGCCATGTGGCATACAATCCCGCAGACTTAAGGCTGAAAGGCTTGCAACGAGCAGCTGTCCACCATGTTAGTTGACAACAATGGAACGGAGAGGCTTCAACGTTTTGGCAGTTGGAGTTGCAAAACAGTAAACAGAACTGGCCAAGGTTCCATCTAGCCCCACCACAAAGTATAGCGGGACAATTGCGGCGGGCTGATACTACCCACCTCAAGTTCCCTACGAGTGCTAAAGTAAGAAAGGTCGAGATTGCCGAAGGACTGCTGAGCTAAACGTCAAGCCACAACTCAGTGTCTCTCCGGCATCGCCGAAATCGAAATTCGGGCTTGCTTATGAAGCCATACAGATATTGAATGATGCGATTCAAGCAAATTGGCTGTGCGAGAGTTGGCAATGAGCGAAGGTGAACTATGTGGGTATTCCGTTTATTTATTTGTCTTGGACCTTGCCGGTTTCCCGGATAGAGGACCCGGCGTGTTGGTGATAGCACCGCTTGGTAAAGACGACAAAAATGGAAATATCGAAAAAACGAACAGTGGAGGGAGAATTGCCAGCCCCTACCGAGTCCAAAATGTCGCTTGGCAAATGGAGGCGTGTGGAAGCGCTGTCAGCCCTTCTGAATTTTCACGCAAAGTCGGCACGCTACCACATCGTGGAGCAAGTGGGATGGGTCGATGGCACTTGAGGCGCTTCACCAGAACCTCGAGCAGCCAGCCACAAGGAAGAAGCCCAACGTGCAGTCCAGGAGTCGACAAAGGGGCAGGACTGAGCCCCCACAACAATACACGATGCAAGATGGCAGTGTGCTGTGCCTCAATATGATTCCACCACATTGCTAGCGACCACGGCGCAGTCACAGTATCGTGAAGAAGTTGCGGCGGTTGTTGTGGGCCGCTCTGCCGCCCTATAGGGTGATGCCATGACCACAGTAACCACAGCATGGGGTTTCCAAACCCGTGGGTTTCCTCGCCGGTTGGACCAGCGCTCGTGTTGGAGGTAACCGAGATTGACTCGTATCGATCAAAAGACCCTTCCCGCTCTTAGACCAACCAATCAGAAAGGCTGGCTGGCTGAGATGGGAAAATATATCATCGACGCCCTACCGCTTCCAGCACGGCCGGCCCGTCGAGTCTGGACCGTCGAAAGACGCCATCCCAAGCGTCAAGCCGTCTTGGTCCTAGCACAATGCTTGATTCCAGGAACAGGCACTCTCTAAGCCGCATTGGGTAGCCATCGACGTTTTAAGCTTGCTGATCCGGCTCATCCTGGTGCACGTCGCCCAGAGCTTAATGCCCGCATCTAGGTCGACTAGATGGATGGCTTCACGCCCTCGCGCAGGCTGCAGTGAGCAGTGGTGGGCTAGTCGACAGCCCTCATGCAGGAACACCATGTCCCGCCCGCTGTGGCATTGGACATCTCTCATCTCCTGACTGTCCTTTTCTACTGCCGCTCGCCCTCTTCTTGATCCTCACCTCGCAGTCACTCTCTCTGGCTATCGCAGCCGTAATACTGCAGACGTTCGTTTGCGTTCTCTCTTTTGGCATCACTGTCATTACAACCATCACCCAGGCTTCGGCCGCCCACTCTTTCGTTTTTCTTTACGGTCCAGTAATACTGCTTTTGTATCTTACATAATGTCTTTCACGACCTTTTCCCGTGCCGCTACCATTGCGGCAGGCATACTTGCCTCGTCCGTTGCTGCTTTTGATGCATCTTCCAAGACCAATGTGGCCATGTACTGGGTATGTTGGCCGTCAATTCTCCACATGCCATGTTTCTCATCTTGTTTGTAGGGCCAAGGATCATACCAGATATCACTGTCTGATCTATGTGATAACCCGGCTGTCGACATCGTCCAACTGGCATTCGTAGATGTATTCCCCACCGTCATTGGCGGATATCCGGGAACGAATTTTGGTAGGCCTTATATATATTCCCTGTTATGACTTTCTAACTAACCGCGTTTCCTGAATAGCAAATGCTTGTGAAGAATCCTGGTATAAAGACATGAACGGTACCACGACTGCTCTTCGAAATAACTGCCCAACGATTGGTCCAGGAATCAAGAAGTGTCAAGACAACGGAAAGAAGGTCCTCCTCTCCATTGGAGGTGGATGGCCCATCGACTACGTCCTCCCAACAACAGAGCTTGCTCAGTACTTCGCCGAGTTCTTATGGGGTGCTTTTGGCCCAACAACAAATGGACCAGCATCATGGGTCGCTGCTGGATCCCCTAGGCCTTTTGGAGACGCAGTGATCGACGGGTTTGACTTCGATATCGAGGCCCTACAAGACAACCCTCCTTTTGCCGACTACATGTATCGAGGATATGATGTCATGATCAATCATTTCAGAAACGAGCTTTTCCCAACATCTTCCAAGCAATACTACATCTCTGGTGCTCCGCAATGTTCGTCCCCGGATGATCATTTGGACGACTCCATTCAGAAATCCAACTACGACTTCCTGTTCATCCAGTTCTACAACACGCCCCAGTGTTCTGCTCGTGCGGGATATAACGGGTTAAATCAATCTACAACCACTTTCACATTCGATCAGTGGGTATCGAGAGTCCAATCTGTATCGTTAAACAAAGATGTTAAGTTGTACATTGGTTTACCTGCTAGCACTGCTGGTGCTCCTTCTGACACATCTTCTTACCTGCTCCCTTCGGAGGCGAGTGCACTCCTCACTAAATACATGGAGGATTATCCCAGTGTTTTTGGTGGAATCATGCTTTGGGAGGCTACTCATGACTGGAACAATCAGATCTGCGACCACGACTACGCATATTGGATTAAGAATGCATTGAACAGCGCCGCCACCGGTACTACATTCAGCGCCCCTACTTGCGTTGTAACCTCGACGTCCAAGTCCTCCACCTCCACCGCCAGACCCACTCCTACTTTCGTCTCTACTAACGGACAATGCGGTGTTTCCAATGGAGCAACCTGCAAGGGCTCGGCTCTTGGCAACTGCTGCAGCATTTACGGTTATTGCGGTTCCAATGTCGATTACTGCGTCACATACTGCGACCCTCTCTATGGAGACTGCGGCTTGAGCTCATCTAGCTCTGCGACTGTCACTTCGACATCCGCTATTACTTCTCCTACCGGTATATCTACCACTGGAGCCTGTGGTCCAAGCAATGGACTTGGTTGCAAAGGCTCAGCGTTTGGTGACTGCTGTAGTACTTTTGGCTATTGCGGTAGTGATACCTCTTACTGTGTTGATTACTGTAATCCTCTTTTTGGTGATTGCGGGCTCAAATCTTCCAGTTCATCATCTCTGGCTAGCTCTACATCGTTCTCTGCTTCCTCGTCGGTTGTTTCATCCTCATCTAGTGTTTCGATTTCGTCGTCTTCGCTGAGCACTAGCTCACGGTCTTCGTCCTCGTCGACTGCTCAGAGCACTAGCTCTGGCGTTTCTTCGACTTCTCAAAGCAGCAGCTCCCGAGTGTCTTCGTCAAGTTCTCAAAGCATTAGCTCACAGATTTCATCGTCGTCTTCTCAGAGTTCTAGCTCCCGGGCTTCATCGTCGTCACAGAGTTCCTCATCAGTCCTATCGACCTCTTCTGGAATTTCTAGCTCGTCGTCTTCTCTGAGTTCTAGCTCCCGCGTTTCGTCATCATCCTTGATATCTGTCGCCTCGTCTGTCCTTTCCACTTCGTCAAGCTCCAGCTCACAGGCATCATCATCTACAACTCGCAGCTCCTCTTCAGCTCTTTCGACCTCTCAAAGCACTAGCTCCCAGATCTCATCGTCATCCTCGATACGTATTTCTTCATCAATTGTGTCAACTTCTCAAAGCACTAGCTCATCAGTTTCGTCGTCAGCTTCCTCTGGTGTTTCTTCGAGCTCTTCTTCGGTTGCACAGAGCACAAGTGCCTCGACTGTCTCGAGAAGCATCGGATCATCTGCTTCATCAAGCGCACAATCATCGTCTGCATCGCAGTCTTTTTCGGCTCAGAGCTCTTCGAGTATCGGCGTGTCATCTACATCTGTCTCTTCAGGCACTCAAATTTCATCGTCACAGGCATCTTCCATCCGAACGTCAACTTCTCAGGTTACTTCTCCTTCTGCCCAGACCTCTTCCTCTCAAGTTGCTACCTCCCAGGCTTCATCCTTGAGCGCATCATCTATTCAGGTCTCTTCAAGCAGCGCAGGATCCGGCCCTATCGTATCCTCAGGCACACCATCTAGCGCCATCGTATCTTCTACGACGTCCTCCTCTGTATCTTCTGCAAGCACAGCAAGCCCTACAGACTACCTTTCGAATCTTTCCGCGTTCTCTATTACCCCCTCTTCCGACGCTATCAGCGCCCAGGTCAAAGAGGGTGATGCTCATAGTGGAAGTAGCTACGTCGATGTGAGTTCCACAGGCAACGAACCCACAACCCTGACCGCAACCTCCAACATCCAATCTGCTCCTGGCCAAACATACAGTGTAAGCCTATGGGTCCGCTCATCAGGCACCCAAGGCTGCTCTGTCTCGATTCTCGTCGACGGTGTTTCGATCGCGTCAAGTGGCTCCAACGTTCCCATGATCTGGACTGAAATTACTGGTACTTTCACGGCATCGACCTCCACACCCGTTCTTTCCCTCGATGTATCTTGTCCTGCTGCTTCTTCTATTAGCGTAGGCAGGAGAGTCAGGAGGGTCACTGCTCCTACTACGTCTGTTGGACTCAATATTAACGCTTTGAGCATCACACCGGTTTCCTCTACTTCTTCATCGGTTAGCCGGGTTTCTACGATTAGCTCAGTGGCCCAATCCTCTGGTTCTTCCGTAGCATCTTCGAGCTCACAAGGTCAATCGTCCTCGCGCGTTTCCCAGAGCTCGGCATCCAGCGTTGCTCAGACCTCATCAAGTACTCGCCAAAGCTCAGTATCCAGTATTGCTCAGACCTCGTCGTCGAGTATCCATCAAAGCTCCTCATCAAGCGTTTCGCAGAGCGCCAGTATATCCTCTTCGCTTACAACGTCCACCGCAAGCCCTACCGCAGGTGTTATATCCACTGACGCCCATTGTGGAGAAGCATATGGAGGCACGACTTGTCTTGGCTCTGTCTATGGAGATTGCTGCAGTTCAAGTGGTTGGTGTGGCTCTGGAGCTGATTGGTGTGGAGCTGGTTGTCAATCTGCTTTTGGAAAGTGTGGGATTTTGAGCTCGTCGTCTAGTGTTGCGCAGAGTTCTTCGTCTAGCATCGCTCAGAGTTCGTCGTCTAGCGTCGCTCGAACTTCGTCATCTAGTGTCGCTCAGGGTTCGTCCTCGAGTGCTGCTCAAAGTTCATCGTTTAGCATCGCCCAGAGCTCATCATCTAGTGTTGTTCGAACTTCGTCATCCAATCTTGCTGGAAGCTCGTCGTCTAGTGTTGTTCGATCTTCATCATCCAGCGTTGCTCGAACTTCGTCACCTGGTGTTGCTCAGAGTTCATCACCTAGCGTTGCTGGAAGTTCATCATCTTCCGTCGCCCAGAGTTCATCATCAAGCGTTGTTCGAACATCTTCCAGCGTTGCTCAAACTTCATCATCTAGCATCCCTCGGACTTCATCATCCAATGCTGGTCGAAGCTCATCGTCTAGTGCTGTTAGAACTTCATCATCTAGTGTCGCTCAGAGTTCGTCATCCAGCAGCACCCGAAGCTCGTCATCTAGAGTTGCTGGGTCCTCGCAAGCCTCAACTTCCGCAACTATCTCTTCAACTCGCGTACGAGGACAATCTACCTCCCGTAGTCAGACATCTTCATCGACCGTTCAGTCTTCTTCGGGAGCTACTACGAGATCCTCTTCAGTCAGTATCTCTAGCAGCACCACATCTTCGACTTCCCGCGGTCGAACGCAATCCTCATCATCTAGGATTGTTATTAGTTCTCCATCTTCGGTTGTATCATCTTCTATCCGCGTCTCTACTGCTGTTTCCTCTAGTACCTCTCGTGGACGAGGTCAGTCCTCTACCCCAGTTGCTTCGAGCAGCCGCGGAAATGTTGCATCTTCTTCCAGCAGCTATATCCGAACCTCTTCGACCATAGTGATTTCTAGCTCGCAGATTGGATCAGCATCAATCATTCCTACCCTATCTTCGGTGTCGAATGCAGCTTCATCTCAATTTGGTTCCGCGTCATCATCCATCCATACTTCCTCAGCATCCGCGTCCGTCTACAGCTCGTCCACCTCTAACGCCGGCGTTTCTAGCTCCGTGTCTTCGAGTGTGGATGGCAACGGTAATAACCCCCACGGAAGCACCAATGTCTTGTCCCAGACAAGTCAGTCCGTGGGAAGCTCGATCATCATCTCTGCTTCCTCGTCTGATATCACTCCTTCAGCATCTGTTGTATCTTCATCCATTCAGTCTCAAGGTCACGATACGATCACAAGCGGTCCTACCCAGCCCTCTTCTACAGCTTCTCCATCTGATGTGATTACTACTGTTATCACTAGTAAGTATTACTGATATCCATTTGATGAGCCTTAATCTAACTATTTAACAGCTTCCTACGTCGACATTTGCCCAACGGGTCTTACTACTATCGTGACAACGATTACCACGACTATCTGCCCAGAAACTGCCACCGCGCACCCAACTACTTCTGCTGGTCTTCTACCTGGATGGACTACCACTGTCACCGTTTGCACTGTTTGCGGCGCACAGCCGACTACGGTCACTCTGACTAAGCCAATCGAGGCAACGACGACTGCCATTCCTCAGAGCGAACAACTTGTTCTATCTACCAGTGGAAATGCCCCTGGAAACGATGTTCCTATTACTTCCAGCCAGATTACAGGAATTGCTCCAACCTCAATCCCTGCCATTTCTGATCAACCATCCAGCGCATCGGAAGCTCCTGAGCGGATTTCTAACGGAGTCTCGGTTCCTCAATCAAGTGCAACCGATAGTCCTATCGATGTGATTATCACTGAAGTCGTCACTCAGTATACCACTTTCTGCCCAGCTGCGACGCAAATCACGCATAATGGCCAGACGTACACTATTACCCAGGCAACAACTTTGACTCTTCCTTGTCCTGGAGGCTGCACAATCACCAGGGCGGCTAGCGATGTCCCAGCTGCGTCTACCAATGTTGTTCCTACCGCATCTGAGCCAATTGGCAATGGTGGCGTTGTCACTGAAGTTGTGACTGCATATACCACTTATTGCCCGGTTGCAACAGAAGTTGAGCATAATGGACAAACATATACTGTCACGCAAGCGACCACTTTGACGCTGCCTTGCCCTGGAGGATGCACTATTACTAAATCTGTCAGTGGGGCTTCTCAAATTCCTGAGCAACGTCCTACTTCTGTACTTGTGCAACAGCCTACTGGAATTTCTGGACAACAGACTCCTGGACAACAGACTC
>AJFL01001202.1:0-14728 GCA_000467735.1 Rhytidhysteron rufulum CBS 306.38
TTAGCACCACGCTCTAACCAACTGAGCTAATCGACCAGTTTGATTTGATTGGCTGATGTAAATTTTGTCTATAGTCAAAATTCATATCGCCAAAATTTTATGCTTATCCAAAGCTCCTCTTCCAATAATATTCTTTTTTCTTTTTAATTGTCGAATAGAAATTCCGTTCTATACCCTGGAGGAGACACACTTCAGAGCGAAGTAGTATTTAGTTATGCTTTATACCAAGGAGAAGATACCTGATAATCCCCTTACGAGCACTGCTCTACATGTTGGAGAGAATTTATGCTTTTAGGTGATTAGGGGTATGTGTAAAAGTTACTAGCTTCTTCAATGTTGGGGGTGAAAATTATCAATGAATGAGAACAAGTAAATCCCTGGAAATAATAAGAACGATTGAATCTATAGACCACCAGAACGCCATTTCTATCGTCGCACATCGTTTGTCTAGAAAGGAACAAGATACCAACTCGAAATCTAATCGGTTAGAGGGTCTCTTCTGAGAACATAACTTCCAGGAATGGTAGATCCATCTCTCTGGATATTCACAGGAGCCTCTGCGAGAATGTTGAAACCCTGTCGTTGATACATTCGCAAAGAGGCAGGCCGTGCGGTAACGAATGTCGATGTCCCGTGTATATCTGCAATCCTGTTACAGTGTTGGGTAAGCCATGTGCCAAGTCGTCTTTTCTGGTATCCTGGGCGGACAAAAGTTGCTCGACAATCTGCTGTCGTCAGCTTCAAGCTATATGAAAATCGGTATTGGGTTTATGTCATACGGAACTGTGTTCGTGAATCATGCCCCAATCGTTCTGAAGCTTTGCCCATATTGAGAAATATCATGGCGAGCTCTCCGTCAATGCCTGGGGTAGAAGGTATCTGAATTAATCCATTCTCGGATACAGGATATGACGTTGGATAATCAAGAACTGTATACGCAACCAGTTTCCTTTGTAAAGTGTTAGATATGATGTATGCTTCCGTCTGGGTTCAGCTACCACATACCGAGTAGATGTCTCCATGACTTTGAAAAGCTTGCAGTTCGACTGCTTGAATAGCTTGCGAATAATCGGAGATAGTGCAGCGTGTGCATCCTCATAATGAACCCTGCGCATCATGTTCTTCCAGAGACCGTCATCGGCTAGGGCTACAAGCATGATATCGACCATATCATAGCTATCTTCTGGCGTTGCTTCGACCAGTTGAAAATCCATTTCAAAAGACGATATTTGCTAGTGTATGAGATGTAAAAGGGATGAGTTGGTAGGTTTGGGTTCTAGCGGAATCGATGCTCTTAATATTCTTCTCACTACAGAGACATACCATTTTGTTATACGAGACATGATAGCAGATGCAAGCTCCGGTGAGACCTTGATGTGGCAGCTGAGCACGTAGGGCCAACTCTCCATCACGACCATTATTATCAGTGTTTGCCTTGTGGATGATAAAGGAATGACGAAGCTGCCTTGTTGCAAATCCAATTTAGGAAACATTTCTTGGAATCGACGAATGGAGTTAAGAGGAATAGGTCAAACAAGGCCCCATAAAGGATCAGAATTCAGAGTAAATGCAACCATCAGCATAAACGGGTGCTGGCCTTAAAACCGTCTGTGGGAGGCATGTGTAAGTAAACAATGTCTAGACCGTAACGTTATCGGATTCGGAGCACGCCTGGCCCGATGATAACTCATCTCATGCATCGTGAGGATCATCAGGAGGGATGATGATGCCAATGTTGGAAGGAATCCGCAAGGCTTGTGCGGATGCGGGATCGGTATAGAGGCAGACCCCAGGATGGTGAACGGGTTTCAGCTGTGGCTCAGCCCAATAGAAAGGGCCTACCTCGGGCTGATTCAAGTGGTAGGGTGGCTGTGTGTGAATGTTGCAATCCTACCTTGCGGCCGAGTAGTAGCAGGACAACCCAAGAGGATTAGTAACTCGGGTCTTAGGAGGGCTTTGCAATCTGATGATTCGGATTCCCGTTAGGTACGGAGTAGTGTTGCATCTGGATGATGAGATGATCGAGATGGGGGAAACTAAAGATAGGACTGGCAGCAGAGCCGCACACAAACGACATGGTCCAAGCTTGCGCACGCACGCACACGCGCAACCGGAAGCGCAAATTCTGGCGCCAACGCTGTGGAATCAATCCTGTTCAATCAAGCAGCGCCTTCGGACCGTCAGTTGTTCCGGGATTTTCTAAGCGAGACTACCCACCAAATTCGAACTTCTCGACTTCGTTCAACTTCAATCCGCTCAACGCACGACTCCGACGCTTTAGTTTCCCACGTCCAAATCACCTCACAACCGCAAACATGGGTGGCGTATCGGTTCGCGATGTCGACGTGAGTATATCTATCCCCTACAACCACAGTTCTCTGAGAAAATCAAGACTGACAGTATACCAGGCGCAAAAGTTCATCAACGCATATGCTGCTTTCCGTAAGCAGATCCCAGTCGCCCCCAACAGACAAATATGCCTAACATCAGACTACAGTTAAGCGTCAAGGAAAGTTGCCAATGTAAGCTTTATCCCTTTCAACCCCTGCAATCCCATTTTACGAAGTCATTTCGAGAGAAGGATTCAAATGCTAACCTTTTGAAATAGCCCAGGTTCGTAAAACCACCCAAGGCGCACTCAAGCCTGAATCCCGTAACTGGGGCATACTTGCTTGTTCAGACTCGCTAACTATGTACGGGCTAAGGTTGGGTCGATACTGTTAAGACCTCCCGTAAGGCAATCCCATTTCCGGATATTACAATCAAACTGTTTTGCTGACCCAAAATCACAGACTCCAAGGAGCTTCCTCCCCAAGATATCGATTGGTTCTACGTACGTGCCGCTGCCGTCGCACGCCACGTCTACCTCCGTAAAACCGTAGGAGTTGGCCGTCTTCGCAAGGTCCACGGGTAAGCATATAAACCCTCTATACCCGTCCTCCAAACTAACGCAAAATTTCCCCTCACCACCAGATCAACCAAGAACCGCGGTTCCCGTCCCTCCCACCACGTCGATGCCTCCGGCTCCGTAGACCGCAAGGTCCTCCAGGCATTGGAAAAGATCAACGTCGTCGAGCAGGACGAGGACAAGGGTGGCCGAAGGATCACCCAGTCCGGCCAGCGTGATTTGGACCGTATCGCACAGACCACCCTCGAGGCCGAGGAGGAGGAGTCCGATGACGAGTAGATGGTGTGTGATAGCGCTATACCAAAAGGGAAACGATAAATCAAACGGGACATGGGGGCATGAGTGGAATTCAAAATTCCATTTTTCGTCCTGTGTTGGGGACCTTGGGTGCATGAAGATAAAGGAATGAAATGCATCTTTTTCACCGATGGGAACCACTGGGTTACTTGGGGGCTTACGGCGCTTGGTTGTACCAGGATTAGCTCAAATGAAGCATTGAACATCATGCCTTTTTGCCCGTATTTTGATGGCCTTTTATGACTTGCATGTACCTCTTGTATTGTGAAGATCTGTAACTCGCATGACCTTGAAACCTTTGAAATGTAATCTTTCGAACTTTTGGAAATATTGGAATGTTTGAATTTTTGAAGAGTTATAGGTAGGTAGGTGATGCAATGCTCGTAGACTAGTCTAATGCCATGAATATGCCATGAATAGAAACCAATCCGACCATGCCCGCCATCTAAGACCATCTAAACCGGAAAATCCTCATCTCGAGCCATGAATGAAATAATAAAGTGATGTGCACCCCGAGTCTCTCGGACCCCTGATCGCACTCTTCCACCATCTCCACACCTCACTCCCTCAGAACAAATCCGTCATAGCCCCATGACTAGCATCACCAACCAATGCGGCATACTTGGCCAACACACCACGGGTAACCGGTTTCTTAGGCGGTTTCCACTCACTGAGACGCTTCGCAATCTCCTCATCACCAACATTCATATCGATACGATTCTCCACCGCATCAATAGTGATGATATCGCCATCACGGATCACAGCCACAGGGCCTCCAACCGCAGCCTCAGGACAGATATGACCGACGATGAAACCGTGACTGGCGCCAGAGTACCGACCATCAGTGATAAGCGCGACGTTTGTGAGCTTGGCGCCCATGAGAGCAGCGGACGCTTTAAGTTGCTCGGGCATACCGGGACCGCCTTTGGGGCCTTCGTAGCGGACGACGAGGACGAGGTTCTCGCCACGGGGAATCTTGCCTGCGTTCAGTGCAGCGTCGAGTTGGGATTCCTTGTCAAAGACCATGGCTTTGCCGGTGAATTTCAGGCCTTCTTTACCCGTGATCTTGGCGACTGCGCCTTTGGGGGCGATGTTTCCGTGCAGGATCTCGATGTGGCCGGTGGGTTTGATGGGGTTATCGAGGCTGCGGATGATTTCTTGGCCTTGGGGGAGGGAGGGGAAGGACTCGATGTTCTCGGCCAGTGTCTTGCCTGTTACAGTGGGGATGTCGCCGTCCAGGAGACCGGCTGCTACGAGGAGCTTCATGACAGAGGGCATGCCGCCGATTTCGAACAGATCGGCAACGTAGTATTTTCCTGACGGGGCCAGATCCGCGATCAAGGGGACTTTGTTGGAGACGCGTTGGAAGTCGGCCAGGTTGAGTGGTACGCCTGCTGTGCCGGCCATGGCGAGAAGATGGAGGACGGCGTTCGTGGAACCGCCCAAGATCATCATTACCACCAGGGCATTCTCGAATGAGCGCTTGGTGAGGAGGTCACGCGGGCGGATGTTCTTCTCCATACAGATCTTGATGGCGGCGGCTGCTTTGACACATTCACGCATCTTGGCAGGAACGACTGCGGGCGTACAGGCGGAATTGGGGAGGGTGAGACCCATGGCTACGCAATTTTAGTATCGGGATAGATATATCGGGCTGGTTAACGTTTGGGCGTTTGATCATACCTTCAATACTCGTGGACATGGTGTTGGCCGTGTACATTCCTCCGCAAGCACCAGCTCCTGGACATGAGTTCTCTTCGATGTCGGACATGATTTGATCTGCAGTAATGGATGGATCCTCAGCCGATTTGAGAGTTTTGTAGATGTAGGCTCCGTGTGCTTCATAGTTGGTGCTGATGTTGATGGGCTTCCTCAACAGCTCGCTATATCCGGGCAAGATTGATCCACCGTAGATCATGAGAGAGGGACGGTTGTGTCGCGCAAAGGCCATGATGACTCCCGGCATGTTCTTGTCGCAACCGGGGATGGCAATGCAAGCATCGTGGTGCTGGGCGCAAGTCACGGTCTCGATGCTGTCTGCGATGATCTCGCGGGTCTGTAACGAGAAACGCATTCCTGGGGAGTGAGTTTCAAGAATTGATAACAGAGAGGCAGCGCAAAGAAATACCTTCACCACCCATCGTAATACCATCTGATACGCCAATTGTGTTGTATTGCCAAGCAATCATATCATCCTTTTGGATTGCAGCTTTGACTTCCTTTCCAAGGTCCAACACTATTTTAAGCTTGTGGTTAGCCGTGATCAGAGGTGGGCATGGGTTCACGAAGGGTTTGCGGTTTTCGAAGCCGTTTGAATGGTTGCAAAGAACGTACAGTGCATGCTAAGACCATTGTTAGTAAACTGCCAGTCAAACCGTGGTGGGTGGGATTGGAGAACTTACTTGCATGGGTTTCCTTCCCACCAAACGCTGGCGACACCGACTTGCGGCTTGGTCTTCATGGAGACTTTGTCGGGCATACCAGCCGCGTACAGCATTGCCTAGGCCTCTGATTAGCGTCATGGTCAGCGGGTGACAGTCATTGAAACTCACCTGGGCTCCGGGGAAATCGTGGCCATTAGTGAGGGTAGAAGAGTACTTGTTCAACGCCGGCTTGCCGTCTCTCGTGGCGTCATCGGGGAGATGAGGGAAGTTCAGGTAGCGGGGTTCTTCTGGTTCGTTCTGCTTCTGAAGGTTTGACGGGTCCATGATGGCGCTGGGTGTCAACAGTTGAGGTCAGACAGCAATTGGGTTGGAGCTGTTGAAGATATGGAGGGGTTTAAGTGGAAGAAAGGCTGTAGAGGAAGTGGATAGAGTGTGGAAGATAAAGTGTTGGGGAAAGTGGGGTGATGGGGAGAGAGAGCGGGAGAAGTTTCTAAGTGAAGGTGAAGGTCCACGGGTGAAGCTCGAGCTTGAGCGCGTTCCGTTAGTGATTCAGCAACGCAGGCATTGGTCAGTCCTTCATCGGGTGACGGTAACGAACCAGAGTCAGTGACGAATCTCTGGTCTACCTCGTGGCATTGATACGCCGTTAGCCCCACTCTGGGTGTGGGTGGCCGTCGAGAGTCGCTGTGATTATTACTGCGGTGGACGCTGGGGGGAGATCTTCCCCCGCCATGATCAAAGCTTCATCAATTGGCACATCTAGCCAACAGGAGGCGTTCAATTGGAGACCGTATCGAGGCAATTGGGTGCCTAGCGGGCAGCACCCGAACCAAGTAGTGCTGGGCCCGGTTCTCTAAAAACTTTCTCTCCGTGGGAGAGCTCCCAAGTAAAATTCCGAGTCAGGTAATCCGACACTTGACTTGACGTAGCTACCGTAGCCGACGAGCGGGGTGCAAGGGGAGCTCGATATCGCCAGGGCTGAGGGCCACGCGACAGGCAGATTAAACACTGGTGATACAGACAATAACGATCTTGCATATTCGTTGCATCGCTTTGAGATCGATCTGAGCTGCCTGCTAATAGCTCAAAAAAAGACGTGCAGAATCAAGACGCGCAAGACTACGCACGACGATTGCAAACGAAGATAAGGAAATACGCGACCCGAGCATTCTCCGTCCGATGCCATCACAACAACGCGAGAAGGAAAAGAACCAACCTTTCGTCTGTACGTTTCTGGATTACCTAGGTAGGGTTTATTGAATGAAAGAACAAGTAACGTGACTCTATACTTTTGATACATGGTCGCTCCCGTCTTGACCACGGCGCTGGGCGGAGAGAAAGGCGCTTAGGTGGGCTTGCCATGCATTGATCACCGATATCGCATCCGAACGAACCTGGATACCTGGATAGAGGCTTGCCCAGCTGTGGCTTGCCTACCCGGCGTTGACCCTGCATACCTAGGTACGTTAGCCCACCCTCGTATTTTTGGGTGTACTCGAAACTATGCAGTGATTCTATGAATTCAATCAATCTCGAATAACCCTCACTCCTCTGGCACCCTCTAACAAGCGCCATACTGCCGCAGCTCGATGCAGTCGGGTGTATGTATGTTGGCCATCCTAGATGCAATTCTGAATGGCTTCTAGATGTTCCTCGTAGCGCTTGACTTTAGTGAGCTACATTGCAATCATCTTCTACAAGAGACGAGAGCGAAAATGGCAGTAGAGTGGTATTCTTTGGTGAAGGAGAGTCAATGGGCCGAATATATCAAGGCGAGGGAGAGCGGAATGGGACTATGGCAGCTTCATGAGCACCTTGCTCGATGATCGCATTTGGTGCGTCTGAGGGAGGTTTCGGTATGCATACTGGAACTGAACTGTCCAAGGTTAGCGTGATGAGACGGATGATTAGGAGAGAGCGGCTCACAATCCAATTCGGTGCAGGCGAATCAGAGGCTGATGGCGAGTGAATGTGTCTGGTCGACGGATGCGAGAGCGTTGGTTGACATGGAGAGAGAGAGAGAGAGAGAGCGCGACGGATGTGGCCTGTGCTGGTTGGTGGTTGCAAGGGATGCGATTGATAAAAATCTCGCCAACGCTGCCTGAGCTGATGTCATACCGCTGCTGCCCTGAACCCAACGCTGAGTCTTCGGTCTTGGACAGCAAAATAACCATCACCAGTCCGCCATGCTGTTTTTTGCTTTTCTTCCTCCCTGCCCACAGTAAAACACCCCATCTCGATGCTGTATTCTGCCCAACACCCGACAGCCGAACGCAGGGTCTCGATAATCGCTGCCCGCTAGTTTTCTTATCTTCCTTTATCACTGTCTGCAAGGCGACCGCGACCTCGACTTCACTGACCCATTCCAACGCATCGCGCAGCGGCAATGAGGCCATGATGATTATGCCTGCCGGAACCTGGGGTCACTTCCATCCGTAGATAATTCTCCTTGTCCAATAGACGCGCTCTTGCAGCAATTCCAGCGGCCGTCAAGGCCCATTACACCGTTAATCCGCGTGCACCCAGCAGCTAGATCGATTGGTCGGCTTATTCGGGTTGCATGCCTCGACTGCCCCTGCGCGGACAGATATACATACATTGAGCCCTCTGGCACTGACCCTTTCGAAATGGAGCCTCATGCACGCAATCATGAGTCCACGTTCCGCCTTCCACAGGCTCTGCTGCTGCTGCTGAGCTCCGTCGCCTTCGCGCAACCCTCGCCCTCATCGTCCGCCTCACAAAACCGTCTCACCGATATTTCTCCCCTTTCCTTATCCAGTCGGGCGGGTATAAAGGCTGTATTCTCTCGTCTTCTCTATCAGCTACTATTATTCATTAGAAGTGGTTCGACTTTTGTGGGCATGGTTAAGCTGACTGCTGTCTGTGGCATTGTTCCCGCGCTCTGGTTCTGGGGCAGCTATGTACGCAAAGGGAAGAAGAGGAAACCCCCAAACGGATCCGTAGCCGATGATTCCAATACCAATGGCACCGGTAAGCCTTCTTCCTATACGACCGGCCTACCCAGGCATCCTTGTGTCGTATTCACGTGACGCCTGTCATCCTCTCATGCAGTCCCCACACCCCTCTTCTCCATGTAACACACCACCATTGTGACTTTCTTCATGGAGCCCTGTTCATAAACCATTGCACCTCTTACTGATCTTGATTCCATAGATGCCGTCGCTACCGATCCTGGTTTGTTGAAGAAGCACTCTACTATTCGACCCTATACCGTTCCAAGCACCGGCTTCACGTACCCAGATATCCGCACATTTTATCGACCACATCCACAAGGCGAAAAACTCCCCTCGGAACCCATGCCTGTCCCTTTACTCGTATTTGTTCATGGTCTTGGTGGATCTGTT
This sequence comes from Rhytidhysteron rufulum CBS 306.38, assembly GCA_000467735.1. Classification (NCBI taxonomy): domain Eukaryota; kingdom Fungi; phylum Ascomycota; class Dothideomycetes; order Hysteriales; family Hysteriaceae; genus Rhytidhysteron; species Rhytidhysteron rufulum. The sequence continues at coordinate 8,955 of AJFL01001202.1, forward strand.
GCCCAATTCCACCCTATCCTTGTCAGTTTAGTTAATCTCGCTCCTTGTCTGAGTATCGATTTCCCTGGCTGTGGAGTATCTGAATTCGCCCCGAAAGACTGGGAAGCGTATACGACCAATTCTCTCGTTCACCTTTTGGCTACTGTCATTGATGCCCATCGCGATAAAGATGCAGGCCAGGGCATTATTTTCATCGGCCATAGTATGGGCTGTTCATTAGCCGCTCTTTTGGCTTCTCCGACCTCACCGTATGCAGATCTTCTTTCGCAGCATGTCCTTGGCCTTGTTGCCATCTGTCCGCCTGCAGCACCACCAAGCAAGGAAAAGGTTGAGAAATTCAAGAAACTTCTCGCTATCCCGGGACCAGTATTCGATCTTTGGCGTCAGTGGGATCGTAGAGGTGGGATCGAAAGCGCCAGTGTTGCTCGTTTTGTTGGCCCGAATGCGGAAGAAGAGACTAAGAAGCTCCAAGTTCGCTTCAATGAGCAAAGTAGAACACCCGTATGGAGACGGATGGCCCGAGGGTGCCTCCCAAAGTATTCAAAAGGTATTCCTTATGGCGGACTTGCTGGAAAGGATGTATGGGCAGGGTTGGATATCCCGGTCTTTCTTGCGGCTGGCGAATCAGACCCTGTAACACCTCCCAGCGAGTTACAAAAGATATCATCATTTCTAGCCAAAAACATTTCCGTCAGGAGCAAAACTTCAGATATTCTACCTGACTCTGCGGCGCCAATTGACGCAACTCTACCGGACCTGCCTCGCGAGATGAAGCATCAAGATTCCGGAGTTGACGCCTCTGATATTCCCAATATCCCCGACAATATTTCTACCTCATCCTTTCCTTCATCCTCCGAGGAGAGTGCCACTACGGAGCTCGAACCGACTACACTGGGAAGTTCAGTGTCCACAGCCCGTGTCCTTGAACCTCATCCACGTCGTCTTGTTCTCAAAACTACAATTCTTCCTAAGCCAGCTTCTCACGCGCTTCTTTACGCACCGACTACTTCACGCACACTTTCCGGCTTGATTGGAGCTTTCCTCTCCACACATGTTGATTCGCGCTTATCATTGGGTTGGCAACTTCAATATCTCACTACTGAAGGCAAATGGGATGTGAAGAACCTTGCAAAGTGGAAGGCAGTTCAGCCTGTTTCTACACCAATCGGAGGCGTATTCCGCGCTATGAAGACCCTCAGAGAAGTTGACGAGCAACACTGCCCTAAAGTATTTGTGAAAGAATGGCACGACAAGATCAGGGCCGTGGTCGATATCAGTCATGAGTCACCGGTCTACGATCCCGCAGGTCTAGAAGCAGGAGGCATTGCCTATCACAAGTTTCCCACTGTTAGCAAATTACCACCTACTGTAGATGAAGTCGCAGCATTCATCGCGTTGATCGATAAACTTCGGGCGGAACCTACCACAGCGGCACCAGAAACGGCAGCAGCAGAATCGCAATCCGAAACAACATCAGCTCCTCTTTCTCCACCACCTACTAATGCTTCTACTTTCTCTCGCCTCGAGACCCTTACCAAGGCATCATCTGTGCCCGATCCAGCAAACACACCATTGATAGGCATACACTGTCATTACGGCTTCAACCGAACAGGCTTCTTCGTTGTCTGCTATCTGGTCGAACGTCTAGGCTACCGTCTCCACGACGCCATCGATACATTCAGGAAAGAGCGTCCCCCTGGTATTCGACACGAACATTTCATCGACGCTCTTCACGTTCGATACTGTGTTGGTTTGCAACGAGCACCAACACTGTAAAACTAAAAGCCTTGAACCTTGCAACTTGGAAGTGCATTATACTTCATTCATTGCAAGCATATACCTAAATTTTTTTCTCCCTTCTAAACTTAGCGATTGGTGTTTTGGTGTTTTACTGTCGTTATCATTATGGAAACATTAGGTAACATTGTGTTTTATTTTCTAGTTTTAGGTTAGAAAACATTCGTACAATGGCTTCTTCTTCGAGATTGAAGAAGCAGAAGCGGAGCTTGGGCTTTTAAGCTTATTCATTTTTTCCTCATTTTTATCCACAGTATCGGTATTGGTGGCTTGCCTAGTAAACAGGTATAAGCGTAACCCGTGACGGCCGAGTTATTACTGTTTAGAAGTTTTGATTTTTCATTTTGTCTCTCATCCTTCACATCGTATTTCGTGATCAACATAACCGAACTTAACCATTACTTTTCCCATCCTCCCTTCTCAAAGCCCAAGGACCTCCACCAAAGCCTCCGCAACCCTCTCCGCAAACCCCATCTCATTAATCCCCCTCTCATCCCTCAAAACCTTAATCCCCGTCCCCTCTAACCCCCTCTCCACAGTCCCAATTAACGCCTCATCAGCCTCGCTATCCTCAAACGCACCCCCAGGCCCACTAAGCCCACTAAGCCCCTTCCCAGGAACCACCACCCTAACCCGCTCTTTCACCCTCGCACTCCTCAACTTCTCAACAATAAACGCCCCAATCCGTTCACACTCGCCAACATCCGTCCTCATAAGCGTAACAGCCTCATTATGCACGTAAAGCTTCCTCTGCGCATATTTCTCTGGCACGGTACCTTTGGGTCCGAAATTCACCATGTCGCAAGCGCCGAGGCTAAGGATTAGAGGGATTCCGGCTGAGGTTGCGGCGGAGAGACGGTCGGCGCCAGCGGACATGACACCTCCGGCTATGTGGTCTGCGATTTCGGTGGTCGTGAGGTCGATTGCGCAGTCGATTTTTCTGGCCCGGATTAAGCGCTCCATTGCTAGGCCGCCGTGGCCGGTGGCGTGGAAGATATAGGGGGTGAATTTTTGGGGGTGGGTGGTTTGGAGGTGGGAGAGGATTTGGGTTATACAGGGGGTTGTGAGACCGAACATTGTTAGGGCTATGTTGATCTTGTTGTCGTTTTCTTTTTCCCTTTCTTCTGAGGATTGAGAGGAGGTGAGGTGTTGGGAGTAGGTTGATGCCATGCCGGTTATGGCGCCTGCGGCGTTGGAGAGGATACGTGAGAGGAGTGGATTCATTCCCGCGATATCAACGATGGAGTAGGTTAGTGTGATATCTGTTTCTGCGACCAGAGGTCCCGTGTCCCCTGATGCGATGGTTGAGACTATTAGTTTCGGGAAGCCAAGGGGAAGGGCTCTCATTGCTGTGGCGGCAAGAGTCGTGTTACCGCTTCCACCTGCTGAGATAATGCCATGATATGGAGGATCATTCTTATGAACTAGATCCAAGACACAGGATTTGGCGACGGTGGAGAGGTAAGATAGTAGTTCGCCTCGTGGAAGAGTGTCTAGCGGTTTAGAAAGGGGTTTGGAGTATTTCTCCAGGAGAGCAGGTTGTGGGATTGTGATGTTTTCATTTTCGGTAGGAGTTCGACCGACGTCTATGAGTGTCACGTGGGTGGTTGGATGGTTGAGGATTTGGGTGCGGAGGTAGAGGAGTTCGGATAGTTTGGTGTCGCAGGTGCCGAGGAGGATGATGTTGATTGGGGACATGGTTTTGATTTATGAATTGAGATTAGATTAGTAGGGAGTTAGGATAGTACGCAGGATTATGGACTTTTAATCATAAGAAAGATTTGAATTAAAGAGTATGAATTTAGGTATTAAGAGCTGAGAGAAAAGGAACTCGATGTATGACGTATTGTACGAACCCCGTTCTCCGACGCCAAGACAACCCCATCCTGCCCCGCATTTACCTTCCACAGCTTCTTCTTCTTCTTCTTGTACTCCATACCTGAGTTCCATAATTGGCATCATCGGAGGGTGGAAATGGGCCCTGTCCAACCACAACTATGAAAAATGTGCACTGAATATTCATCATAGCTAGGGGATCATGCACTCCAAGAGTACATCCCTGAAGCGGATGCGCTGCTCAGACCCCGATGGGGAAGAAGACGGTTTTGTTAGCGAGTATGGGCGAACTTCATTGAAGGTGACGACGCGTTCTGGTGAGGCTTGATGTATGTTGTGCTGAGGTGCTGGCTCCTTCACAGCTACTAGCTCTTTCGCAGGCTCTTGGACCCTGACGAATTTTCGACCTCTGGTCGGTTCTTGAACTTTGGTTATTTCTTGACTCTTGGCCGGCTCTTGGGGTCTGACAGATTCTTGGGTTATCTGGACTTCGGATTGGTCGGTGATATCAGAAGCAGATTCTCCAATATCCTCGTGGTTTAATGTCTCGTCGGATGAGGTTTCATCTTGCTGCTCAGGGACTTGAGTGGCGTCTCGAACGATCATTTTGTCAGAGAGACAGGAATGTTCAACCTCATCAATGGCAAAACCATCGAGGTTGCTTCTCATAGATTGGTCTGCACGGTGTCTGCCCTTTTTTATCGGAACACCCTTCTCACTGTCCGTATCGAGTTCCGAGTGCGTGACCATCATATCTAACAGCGGTGGGTTCATACGAAAAAAAAGGAGTACCACATGTAGACCGGCGAGAATAATCAGGAGCCCGGCATCAAGCATTTGTACGGTAGTCAGCTCCATGATCAGGATACTGCACCGAGGTATGCGATTAAATCGACATTCCGCTCGGTTAGGCGCAATGTCTTGGAACCACACAGACGCGTATACGGCTAAGAAGGAGATGACGAAGAAGTCATAGGTGGAATTGATAACATCGTAGAAGGCTCCCCTATCGGAACCTTTGCTGATCAGGTTGAGGTTGTAGATGGCCCTAAGGACGTTGGTAGGGAGCTGCAAAGTATTAGTTATCCAAAGTGAATAACTCAGTCGCTACCTTCTTACAGCAAGGAAAGACGTGGTGAACATGGCGATTCGCCACCCATTGAAGTGTGCTTTCATCCACTCGTGGTTGAATCCCCATTCACCGAGATGAGCAATGGTGATGCCCCAAACCTGGATAGGGATAACGCAGACGGAGAGTACTAATGTGGCGGTATACAAACGAACGAACCAGGTCGTACCAGCAGCCATGAAGGTTTGGAATCGTGTGCTTGGTTTGAGGACTCATGATGGATGAAAAACGAGGTTACCTAGGTAAGTGTCTAATAACTGGAAGGACCCTGGCTTCCTCTTTCCTCACGAGGAAGTTACCCATTGTTTAGGTAGTTTGAATACTCTAGCGAGGTAGAAATGCATGTGTGGTAAATTAATGAACCATCGGTTTCGTCGGCCAAATTGAAGTGAGGTACGGAGTGTTGTAGATGGAGAGATGCGAGTTCACGCAGGAGATGTTGGAGGATCATCACGTGTCAATGACGTAATTCAGAACCACTTCACCAGGACTTTATCTATCGGGCTATCCTAAACTCTCTTTATCTAGGTGGTTCATCATCTTCCTATTGTATGGCCTCAACACTTGTCACTTCCTGAACAAGCCGCTAGCGTCCAATGGCGTGCAGCCTTCCTCCAGATAAGAGTAGCTAGGCAGAGTAGGCCTAACAAAGCTCTATAACCAAATTATGGGAGTGTATTGAAGGTTTTATGCTTTCTTTTGAACAGTTAATCATATTTCTGAAGTTCCAAATTAGGAAAATTGAGAAGGTGGTACATATGGGCTTCTCCACATATACATGACGTAATACATCACCAGTTCCCCTCCTAACCTCACACACACGAAACTCTGTAAGTTCCAGTCAGTGCCAAACATAAAGAAAATGCCACCACCGACATCACGAAAGGAAATTCTCTCTCGACTGAGACAAGCTGCTGAAGATGGGAAAGCCATTGTGGGAGCAGGGGCAGGTTAGCTCAACCCTCATAAAGTACGGAGGTGACTTTCAAAAGTATCCGGGCACCCTTTAATA
>AJFL01001205.1:0-29298 GCA_000467735.1 Rhytidhysteron rufulum CBS 306.38
TCCTCCTCCTCCTCCTCCTCCTCCTCTTCCCCCTATTTCCTCCCCCTCCTCCTCTCAATACATAACGGAAACATCCTCATAGCACAACCAAACCAAAAAATTAATCTAACCTTCTAAGCCATGTAAAAAGGACAAACACGAAGAGTAGCTAACTAAGTACTGAGGTGCCTTTCAAAAACATCGGAACACCTCCATCCCATAATAACCCTGAGTTACGAGGGTTAAGTCCGCTAGGTAACTAGCCTTAGACACCTTTCACCTCCTTATATCTAGGTATTAACCTTCTAAAGCAGAGCTCAAGTTAGCTTGGCGACTAGCTCTAGGCTCCCGAGGTCCTCCTGCCTTATGCTAAGGGCCTTGGCGGTATTATAGGATGGGTCCCCGGATACTTTTACAAGGCACCTCTGTACGGAGTACAAGGGCATCTGAAGACGAGAGAAGTAGTGAAATAGACAAGGCATGAAATGCGGATCCACTTCTAAGGTTAAATGAGATATAGTTAAGATAGGTATAATGCATATGAAGATATATATAAATATAGTATATAAATAATACAACCCTTCCCCTCCCTCCCTGCCCCCTATAACCAAAAGAAAAAAAAGGCCCTTATTAAACCAACCAATCACCCAAATCCATCTCAAAAACCTCCTCTCATTTCAAAATAATAAAAAGCATAATCATTAAAAAAGAAAAAGGAGAACCCCCTTTCCTCTCAAATGCATAAAAGGGAATCCCAAATCCCCGATTCCAAATCCATTCCAATCCATCCATGCATTAAAAGAAAAAACACAAGAAAATCATGCCATAATTCAATGCTCTTAATACTAAATGCTAATATATGCCTTTTTGGTCCAATGCAATGATGCCAGTGTGGAGGTGGGAAAATAAGACACACCCCAAAAAAGAAAATGTGAGTAAGACGCCTTCGATGACCCGATCCGATCCCATGATGAAAAAAAGTAGAAAAGAAAAGGAAATCTATAACCGAAGGTGTGAAGGTTGAAGGAATCTTTGGATAGGAGGGGTTATGTAAGTGATAAAGGAGGGGTAGTAGAGAGGAGATAAATATACCGTAATGAAACATTCCGATCGGGTAAATGAAACTTTTTGGGAGTAGAGGAAAAAGGGGGGAAAGGTAATATGGTCTTAATCAGACATATCGGGGAAACCAGGGGCCATCTCTCTCCATTAACATAAACTTTCGGGGAATGTAAGTGGGATCGTTAAAGGAAGTAAATCCGGTCTCAATGGTGACAGGTCATAAGACAATGTCCCCAAGATCCAGACCTCGTTTCCGTCTGTGGTTCCAACCCGTGACAACCCTCGAATCACTGTCAAGCTCTTCATCTACAATCCACTCCGAAGGTTGTTCGTTGTACTCCCAGGCATCGTACTTGAACGGAGAGTTGTGACGTTGAGAGCTTTGTCTCACACCGAAGCTTTCCCGTTCAAACTCCATGATCCCGCCGAACTTTGTGTCCGTATTGGATAAAAACAGCGAGGATCCGTCGGGTGTAATGGCCATTCCGCCGGTAGGCCCAAAGAAGTCAAAGACCTGACGCTTGTCGAACGATACTGCATCAATTATGTTGAGGAAGTCATCGGCTTCAGCTGACAGCAGAACACGAGGCCCACCGCCGACGGGCGAGAAGCGCAGCGATCTTGGTATCGACAGTTCAGACTGTATGGTGGCGAGCGGACGGTCCCAGAACCTCGCATCCCAGACGAGGATCTTCGAGTCCTGGGCAGCGGTCGCGACGTGGATGCCATCATCGGCCCAGGCACAAGCAAAGCCGTCGTCTTCGTGCCCCGCAAGCTCGCGTAGTACAACCCCCTTCTCCGCATCACAGACAAAGGCATCCATGCCGTCGCCAACGACGACCATGAGACGTCCGTTAGGCGAGGTCGCCGAGCAGTTCACGGGTCGGTCGTACACGAAGGCATGCGTGAAGGTGTTGGTGCAGCAATCAAGAATTCGCAGGCGCTTATCGTTGGAGCAAAAGGCGCCTTGTGGCGTACCGCTAGTGCGGCCAGCAAAGACGTGGACGTGGTTTGTGATACCGTTGTGCTCGTTCGTTGCACGCCCAAGCGTCGGCTGCGTCCCGAATTGGGAATGTAGGTTGAGCATGGCGTACTCGCCGTCGAAACCGCCCGCAATCAAAACGTCGTCGCAGGCCGTGAGGCTGGTGATCCTGAATGGCCCCGTGTCTAGAGTGCTTCCTGACAGGTTCATGGCACAGAACGTCTGGCGGCCGGAGGCGTCCGTGTGCATGACTCTGCCTTGTCCTGCGGCGTAGTAGATGTCGTTTCTGGATGTTGCTGCAAGGAGGTTTCGAAGCTGAAAGTGCGGGACGGAGACGCGATGGGCCGTGTTCATGCGCCGGAAGGCAAAGTAGTTCTCCGTCTTGGGCAGGACGCTGCCATACTGTGGAAGGGGTCTGATCAGCATCACAGGTCGGGAGAAAGCTTACACAGCACGCTCAACGTCCAAAAGCACACTGACACCTACCTCGGAAGTACTGCCCTTCAGATTCCGTCCAAGTGCATCTGTTTTCTTCCGTTGCCAAGAATTCCGTTCTGACCTCACAAACTCCCTCGTCACGTTCATTGTTTCCCAATCAATGCCCTGCATGTCGCAACGGTCACCTTCCAGCTGGTCCCTTGTGATGACTTCGGATGGCGTACAGTCCTGGAGATTGCGACTCATTTTGGGTATGTCTTGCCTCGATATGGACTGCGCCTGTAGGTAACTAATAAACTTGCATATATCAAGGAAGTGAAGATGGTCGGGAATTGCAGGCATGTCCCAGTCTGGATATGCATCGTTTGTCATTGACAGGTACTCCTCAAACATCTGCGCATCCAAGGGGGTGGGAGGCCAATTGCCAGAATACCCACCGAAGATGTTCGTGGATTGGCCGTTCGCTTCGAATACCGAAACCAATGGATTATCTCCAGACATCGTAGTGCTCAGCGCTGGGAATGACGCCTGCAGCGTATTCCATGCACTCGCAAGATCGGGCGAGGAATCAAGAATCAGTGGCGGTGGCCCAAACGAATCCGAATCCCACATATCGGTTGTCAGATTCTCCATCCCCAGTGTGACTCCCCCCTGTAGATCTTCTTCTGCGTCTGACACTTCGTCTGCGGCGGTCAGTGAGGGCCTGTTATCAAGGAACGGCGTCATGTGCGCGGGCGCGGAGGAGGAGAAGTGGTGTATTGGAGAAGGATTCTAGGTGAAAGAGTTAGCATTATATTGAGATTTGAGAGAACAAGTCTCTGGTAGTATGACGAATAGATCCTACCTCATCCATTGCCCCTACAATGTCCTCCATAACGTGGTGTTGTTCAGAGTAATGCGCTGTCGCATCACTCGTGTCTGATGTCATGGACGACGTATCGAAGTAGATTGTAGGATGGGAGCTGGCCATGGAGGCCTCGATGCAGAGGTCTCTCTCTTCCCCTCTCTCTTCCACTCTCACACTCCGCAGCCAGGGGAGAAGGGGAATATATTATACAGATGCGCCCCGTGACAGCACCAATAAAGGTAGGTATGGCGGGTTGCAGAGTGGAGGGCGCGGGAGGCGTTACAGACGGTTGGGGTTGGCGATGGCTGCTGCAGTATCTGGAGGACGGGCGTGGAAGGGGGATATGCAGTGGACGTGCAAGCTTCTGGAAGGCGAACGAAGGCGCGGTGCTGTTATGTCTCGAGCGGACCGGCGGGCTGGTGCAGAGGAGGTGGTGGGAGGTCAAAGTACCGCGGCGAGGGAGGGCAATGTGGGGTGTCGAAAGCGGACTGGCAGCCGTCCAAGTCGGGAAGCGTCAGGCCAAGAGGTGAATTGGATTGGCTAGAGCCGGCGATCGCATAAGTATGCATCTGCACCGCAATATTGGGTGGCCGGAGAGCAGCTGCAGGGTCAAAGGTCGTGCTGGTGTATAGTTATTACTGCTGCCGCTCTGCTGCTTCTGCTGCCGCCCTCGACCGGTCCGAAAGACGAACAAAGGACGGACGGACAAGGCCAAAGGCTGGATGCACGCCCGCGCACAGCAACCGCTACCGCTACCGCTACCGCTACCGCTCTCACTATAACTACCCACTGCCCACTGCCACTACCGACGGCAATGCAGCGGGCTCGTTCATTAGCAGCGGGCGGGCCGAAGGATGATGACGATTGTGATGATGATGACGATGCTGATGCTGATGCGATGCTGAAGAAGATGACAGCGCGCGGCGGGTGAAGACTCGCAGGCCGTCTGCCATCCATCCTGATGGCGCTGCTGGTTCTGTTGGTTCTGTCGCATGGGGGGAGGGTTAGCTGGTCGACAACGTGGAGCCTGAGGTGCGGTATCACGCTGCTTGGGGCGCACGCAGCGAGCGACGATGGAGAAAGCGGGGCACTGGGGGAGAATGGCCTTGCAGCGGTTGAACAAACATAGCACAAGCACGTTGCTCACGGCCAACGAGACGCCCGCCGCGGCAGAGGGTTAAAGAGGTGGTCAGTGGTCACAAGGAGCTGCTGCTGCTGCTGCTACTGCTCTGCTGTTGTGCCACCAGCACCAGCATGCTAAACACTGACAGCTCGCTCGCCCGGAACCTCCCTTTTTGCCAGAATCCCACCTCGCCTATACTGGGCATACTGGGCATACAGGTCCCCCAGCACCCCCCCAGTGACAAGCCCCATCCCATCCCATACCCATACATCCATATCCCGGTCCCAGTCCCAGTCCCAGTCCCCGTCCCAGACGACGTACAGCTGCACAGCTGCTAGCTAACGGGGTCCACCCTTCCAGCACATGCTCATCCCCCCCCTCTGCCTCCGCATCCCACATACCGCATATGCCATGCCTTCGATGCTGTGCCAACTCCGTGATACCCTCTCAAACGCGCCCAAGGGAGGACCGCTCTCCTGCCTGCTCCAAGGCTTCCAATCACGCCCTCGGCATCCAAGGCACAAATCTCACGCTGCCTCGAGCACAGCATGTCAGCATCAATTCAAGGAAAGAGAAAGATCACGTCTTTATTAGGGCCGGTCGATCTACTGCCGTCGTAGATGGCGCAACTGTACAGGGAATACTAAGGACAAAACGTCTTCTACACAGGGATCCAACAGAACTGAAAACCAAAATAAACCTCGTCGGCGGCCCCTCGGATCGCCGACTACCAAGCTAGACACCAGTAAATGCAGAGAGAAAACCCACTAGGAATCCCACGTCACACGAACAATGCAATCTTCAGCTCTTTAGGTGCAGTCACCTACAACCAGCTTTTTTCTTGTCAGAGACCATCGACGCCACAATGCCAAATCAATTATCATAGTACGGGTCATATCCATGCTGTTGCTGCTGCGGCGGCCATCCTCCAACCGATGTCGATTGTTGTGACCATCCGCCGGTTTGTTGTGCTTTCAATCGTCGCTCTGCCGTTCCATGTCAGTGACTGCATCATCGTCGCTTCGGCACGTAACATCATGGCTTCTTACCTGCTTCAAAATCATGCCATCGTCGCATCGTAATCTTGCTACTGTCAAACTCTCCTTCATATTCAATCCCGGCCTTCTTCGTTTTCTCGCCTGCCGTCTTCCTCGTGTCTCCCCAGCTGAAGTCGTCAAACTTCCAGTACGCGTACGTCGGAAGCACAAAGTTCCAGATGGGCAACGAAATCAGGTAAACAAACATCCATGCTACGTAAGACCAACGATGCGCGGTCAGCACAATGAGGATCGCGGGAAGACCGAGAATCAAAGCAAGTAGAATAAGAGGAATGGTCGGGGCTTCGGTATGAGTGATTGCGGCCTTGATAGCAATGGCAACTAGATGCGTGTTAGAATCAGAAACAATCCATCCTTTCCGTGTAGATCACTTACTAAGATAGATGGTGAAGGAAATGGCAGCGGGAAGGACCAGGGTACCGACAAGCTCAATGAAGACAACAAACTGCATACTGAAGCAGAATGTTCCACAGAGATCTCGGACAAGGATCAGTTCCATCAAGTTGTGAACCGTACTATTAATCCATCGCCTACGCTGTGACAACAAGACTGAAAACTTGTCCGGTACGATAGTCTTACACACCGCTTGAGGCACAAACACCTGCTTACGCTTGGGGAACGTCTTAAGCATCAGAGTTGACAAATAACGATCTTCACCCAATAAGAGCAAATTCTTCTTGTGCAACGTGTCGACCACGTTCTCGGAGTAATGCTCGACCACGTCGGGATTGGCAAGAATGGGGACCCAGTAATTCTGCCCACCTTTGGGAGCTTTGATCCTGTACATGCAGAAACATCCGGGAAGACAAGTGACACCGCCAAATACGGATTCGAACGACTTGGAAAGGTGGTGAGAAATAAAGTATCTGTGGTGGTTAGTGGCGTCTCTGCATAAAAGGGATGGCTGCACTTACTCAAACACTTGAATCATAGACACCCAAGAATCTCGTTTGTTGGCAATCTTGGTTTCGCCACACAGGCCCATAATCTCCGGGTCCTTGACCATGGCAGAAATCATATGAGTTAGACTGTCAGGGAATACCTTGGTGTCGGCGTCCACCATGAGCACGATTTCGTAGAAGTCCGGTGAGATTCCCGTGATTTTCCAGATCCCGTTGAACATCTCGAATTCTAGCTCCGTCATACGCTCGTCAAACATAACCTTTTGGAGGAAAGACATCAAGATGATCTGACTGTCACGCTTGCCACGGTTGCCTGGTTTGCTCTTCTTTGCTTCGTCAGGAGTTCCGCACTTGACCACTACCATCATCGGGACACGTTGCTGCTTTTCAATTGGAATATGAGAGTTCTCGCCATAGTCATAGAAACCGGAGTAAATCTTGGCCATGTTGTGTCGCTTTGAGCCACTTGCGACAGCGACGTATGAGTATGCCTGAACTTCATGAGGAAGGATAGCATGGTCTTTCATCATTCCAAGAGCAACCTCGGGTGTAGTCAGATCTTCTCCGGCACCTTTGATCATACCGTCGCAAATGACGAGAATAAGTTTATGACTGTTAGGGTAGTCCGTAGTCGCAATCGAGTCCAGCGTAGTTCGTAGCCCATCATGACCTTCAGAGTAAGCAGTAACGAGACAGATTGAATGTGCTAAAGGATATCCGAATGGCTCCCATTCAGGAGGAGGCTGAGGTACCACCGCCTCGTGGACAAAGCCTGCCGGACCCGGACCTTCTGTTTCACCCATAACGCTATATCTTTGATCTGCTGTTCCGGATAGCAACAAGCTAGATCTACTTTCTTGAGCAGTACCCTTTGGATCGTATGTGGGAAGAGTGCCGTGGCTGGCATTCAGTTGTCGATACATCGCATTGGAGGATATAACGCGAGACCCTGAACTTTGGCTAGTCATCGTGGTAGGAGCTGGACGATTCTTGGAGGTTTTCTCTACTGCGTAAGGGCTCGTGAACCTTGAGGTTGTTGGAAGGAATGCGCTTCCACGCTTGTTTCCTCTATCAGGAGTACCAACAGCGGGATCCGCAAGTTTTGGTGGCGGTCGGTAAATGTCATCGCTCCATTCCTCAATTTGTTGTTTACGTTTTTTGGGATCCGCACTGAGGGATGTCTTCGCTGCACCAAACTTCCTGCTCAGGAACCACTGGAAGCAGAGAGCCAGAACGAATTTAGCCATGACGATGGCAAGAATGAAAACCAGAGAGACATAAAGAACAACCTTGGACGCAATGCATCCAACAGTAGCTGTGTCAATAGATCCGACCTTGATAATCTCCGAAAAACACCTTGCGACTTGTTTTTGGTAGGGAGAAGAGAAAGATCGCGTAACATCTACTCCTCGAACTGCAGGGTTCTGTCGAAGCTCGTCGAATATGTTGGGATAGGAAACCTGGCTCGTGTTGAACCACTCGAGAAGGTTTAAATCCAGAACATCACCTCCCCATACCATTAGGTTTCGACTCGTATTTTTGATATCGTCCCAAGTAAAGTAGACATCACCGGCGCTGTGTAATCCGTAAAAATCTCTGCGGGCTTCAGCGGATGTATGACAAGAGTATCCTTGGTAGTAAGTCGTTGTAAGGTTGGGTTTGGAGGAACCATCTTGGTTGAACGAGTGACAAGGGAAATACCAGGCTAGATCCTTATTACTATTAGTTGGAACGTCGGAATTTGGAGCAGCGGTAATCAAGCCTTTACAGGCTCCATTAACGTTCTGGAAAAGAAAACTGCCATCCTTTCCACCCTGTTTATCCGGCAAATCGAACAAGATATTAGCTTGACTAGGAATTCCGCGAACCAAAGGATGGTGCGACTTTGATAAGTCGTATGCTCTACCATGGAAGATCATATAGCCGGTGTCAACCTTGTTGACTTGGAGACGCGCACCACGGTCCGCGGGACACACCGTTTCTGTAAATCCGAATGTAAGAAAACCCACGAAGGCGCAGATGCAAAGAATGATGCTGATCAATCCCATCTTCTCTCGCCAGGCCCGTTGTTGCGCCTTTGCTACCTTTCCAAAGCATTTCAGGATGGCATCTGGGCACCAAAAGGTGATTATGGCACAGTACACATTCCAAAGACTGGGCGGTCGAATGTTCTCGAGCTCCTTCTGGCGCTGCTTTTCCGCTGCTCTCTGGGACTTGCTTCGACTAAGCTTTCGCTGCGATTTAGATCGTCGACGTCCTTCGTGGGGTGCATCCTTGTCCTGGTAAGGAACTTCTGAGGTTTGCCTGCTATGCTGAGGTTTCTGGTCCGTACTTTCGGAGCTTACGGTACCCGATTCGGTGTGGTCTTCCATGATGGGGTCGTTACCGGTCGTTGATGGGTGAGTATTCATATTCTGGGCGTGCTTTCGATAATGATAATTGGGGTGGTTGTCGTCAATTCGAGTGCGTTCGGGTTTGACAAGGCTCCGTTTTCTGTGGAGGTCATCTCTTCCACCTCCTCGGTGAGCATCCATCATAGGATCCCTATCCATCTCCCCTGGTGTTACTGGTGTCCCCGGGGATCCTAAAGGTTGTGAGTACGAGTTGGACTGTGATTTGTGGTGTGACGAGTGGTGGTGGTCGGTAGATCTTCCCTCGAGGTCGGAGGGTCGACGACGACGGGAAGGAGAGTCACGAAAAACATGTCTCTGGTCTCGCCTTGGAGACGAGGGGTCTGGTCGCTGGGGCAAAGACATGGCGCTTGGCTGGAATGTAGAGTGAGTTCACATTCTAAGGTCGCTTGCTCGGCTGTCAAGCTATAAAGATGAGGGCACCCACCTGTCACGATTAGAGAGCCACGGCCGCGCGGGCCTTGTAAACAACAAGCTCAGGCAATATGCAATAATGGGAGGCCTAATGGGCCTTTGCAGCGCAGAGCAATCGACGCAGGAACGATAGGATTGATGTCGGACTGCGGGAGACGACGAAGCGAAGGAAGATGTGATGGCGTTTTCCGTGTGCTGGCTGCAGCTCAGGATCCACAGCAGCGAGTGACGGAAGAGCGCGTCAAGGCACGATTGGGATTGTCGCAACGAGCGGAGTGCTGAAGACAGCCAGCGATCGATGGAGGCGCAAAGTGATGGAGAGTCGCAGGTCGCAGTTCGCAGTTCGCGGGAGGTAGAGTATTCTAGCGTAGGGTTGGGAACAAACAGTCCAGTCCTCCAGACAACATGGCCCCTGAAGGGCCGAAAGGCTCTCCGCATGACATTGGCCAACAGAGCGAAGCCTTGAGCAGAAGAGGAGCCGGGTGCACGTAAATAGCACGCCCGCATTGGGTGCTGCTCGTTGCTCCAGCCAACGCCCGCTCGTAGCGTTATGCTCACCCATCCTTTTGGTCTTGGGGTCGCCGTGGCTCTCGTGGATGTCACCCTTTGCGCCGCCATCGATCCCCTTCAGCCTTACTTTTTTTTTTCTTCGCTCGCCTTCAGCCCAACAGCTCGCCCTTTCGCGATGTGCTGCTGGCACCGCGGCGCATAGCGTACAATCTTCACGCTTCGTCATGCACGCCACCATCGACCATGCTATTCTTACCGCGCAATAGGATGCGAGTACGAGTCTCGAGAATCTTCGCTGCAATCTAAGCGGGAACAGAACCCCATCGGCTGCCTGCCGAGTCGTTCCAGGCTCCCTGCTACATCCTTTCCAATCTGTCCAACATCAACGTCGAACGCAATCACGTTAATATTTGGATCTCCGCCGTCTTGCTTGTCCGGTTGACCCGCGTCTCAGCATGAGACAGCAACCTTGCTTCCATGCTTCTTTGTTGCTCCCCCCTCCAGAGATAGAGAGATACGATGTTTACGAGCATACGTATCTTTCACATGTACAATACTCGGTGCAAGAATACGATACTACCCATCCTGTTCATGCCAAACAGCCCCATGCGCCCTGAGGCTCTTCTCGTGTCCATGGTACGCTTTCTATTGGCGCCCTCCCTAGCGAAACCCTAATCGCCCACCACTTTGTCCGTATTTGATGTCACCGGTGAAAGCGTGCCGCGTGGGTTTTTGGCCGTACGTAACGTAGGCATTATTGGAATTATTGAGTAGCAGACTAGACTTCCATCGGCGCGTCCGGCCTGCTCATGCAAAGCACCCCGTTCGGCAGTGTCTGCAAATAGAGTGCAACCGCCACTCGATGCTGGATCGAAACAACGGCATCTTGCAAGCGATAGATATATTGAGAAGCAGATTCAAGGAGAGGTATCTCGAAGACGATGGTCCATTATTCATACATCCCACGGCCATCCCTGCGAGTCACCTATTGCATCCGTCGTTCGGCTAATAAATCTACGTAGGAACAGAACTAGCAGGCATTCTCCATCTTAGTCCTCAGGATCTTAGAGAAAGTGGCATAAATGGTTAAACGTCCTCGTCGTCCCATGTAGATGAACTTCGGGGAAGTTTCCCCTCAAGCTGTCGCAGCAGACAGATGCAAGATCGAAACGATGAAGCCCTAAGACCAAGATGGACGAAGAGGCAGAGACTTGAACATTCCTTGCTTCCCAGCGTGTCGCTGAACTCGGTTTTTGGCCCCAGAGATCCCAGAAAGCGCCCATTCCAGCAGGTCGAACAGCCTCCTATTTGGATCAATTTAGCAAGCCTCCTGACATTCTGCAGATAACACAGGCCCGACTGCTGACGAAGGCGGCACTTGGCTTGGGCGGGAGACGGATAGGGCAAGTCATGGCGTGGACTGCGCTGAGAAGTGTCTGAAATTGCGCGTTGGTCGTGGACTGGGCTCGACGGAGGGTTATATCAATGCGAAGAAGCAGCTTGTCTTGTGGAATTTTTCCAAAACCTCTGATCCAAATGCCATGGTGCTGTGAGTGAGCGTCGTCCGTGAGCCCAGCCGCCCGATTACCCACTCAATTCCTCCCATCCATTCGGTCTTTGTTCGCAGCCCCCAGGTGAGCGAGGCATTCACCACAGGTATCCTGCGGGAGGTGGTCTGTCTTCGCGCCTCTGCCGCGCAGTTCCGAATAAGTCTAAATGCGCAGGGCCCTAATTTCAGGGTTCAACTGACAAGAGAGTCAAGCCAAACTAGGACTTTTAGCGATTCGAAGATCGAGACTATCGCCGCGCCGACGCCCGCTAGATCCATTTCTGTGTGAAGCAGAAAAGCCTACAGAGCTGTGTGGGGTGAGGAGGTACATGGACGTGCCGCCTCGGTCCATTTAATTCATCAGCGCACTACGACTTACAACAAGGGTCTACGTCCTCCTCCTGCATATCACAATCCTCTCTGGTGTCCATAGCTTCTGCAGTTCGCACACCGCAGTCACATAATTGTGGTCCACGCCGTATGCTCATGCTCTAGGCACCATCGTCTCTTGTAAGTATTATTCTGGTCTGCTGCTACTCCGAGACACGCTCGCCTCCCATAATTCATCTCCGGTATCAGACGGCCTGCTCGAGCACCTCATCTTCCCGTCGCATCATTGCAGTCCCTCATATACTGACACGCTGTATATCTGGGCTCGCCGTGCTGATCGAACCCGCGCAGGCAACGTTCCCTCGACCGCCTCTCCCGTCCTTCCACAGTCCGCTTACGCCGAGCATAGCCTCCCCGCATCGACAGGGGCCCCGCTCGTTCCTCGACGGTGTTTCGACGTTGCTGTCCGCGCATTTTGATATCGAGGTCAGGCGCAACTGCTCTTGACAAAACACGGGCATTGGCGCCTTGAGGTTGGAGAGTGATAGCTGGTTTGCCGTATCATGGGCAAACAGGATGATGTGGTAGTCCAAGGGGCACCGACACCGATGTCCTCCATCCCCCCTATACCAGACAAGTATGCAGATGCCTATTCTGGAGCTGGCCAGCAAGAAGAACAGGGGAGTCCAGAAAGCAACCGCTCGTCCCATTCACTCCGGCGGAAACCGATTCCAAATAATACGCGGAAACCTTCCATTGTTCTCCAGAATATTACATCAGAGGATGCAGTGGCAGGAGGCCGTGAGTCAAGACAATCTGGGTCTTCTCTGACGCATAGTTCTACTCATTCGACAAGTCCGTCACAAGAAACTCATATGGATGAGCGGGAGCGAGCCAGGGACTCGGGAAACTCTATTGCGATGGCAGGGAGCATTCCATATCGGCAACGCAGTATCAGTGACACGCCGAACAATACGCGACACTCGCAACAAGCTGAAATGGAGTCAGATGCACAGTATGAAAGAGCGGATGAGGATGAGGATGCAACCTACAACGAACCGCCTCAGGAAACGTTTCCCCCACTTCAGTACTTTCATCAACCCCCTGTACCTCCTATCCCACCAGCGCATCGTAATACGGTGCACTCTACCAGTTCAGATTCCCAACATTCCTCGAGTGACCAAAGTGCCCACCGTAACAATTACCTTGGTGCAGATATAGCAGTGCCCCGCACCACGCTTGCACGACCTGCCTCCGCATATACGCTTGGTTCCGAGCTGAATACTCGCGGTCGTACAACTCACTCCCCGCATCTGTCGGTCGGCGGCTCCCCATCAACGGGATCTCCAGCCAGTTATGGGCGGAATTTGTCTGCCAACCGGCGATCTCCTGAAAGTCGACCTGTTTCCTATGTCGACCTTCTCAACGTACCGTACTCCCAGCAGATTGCACCAGTGGCGGATATCGGTAACAGCCAAGTTCAGAATGCAGTAGGCTCCAATGCATCTCTACTCGACAAGAAAAAGCAACTAGACATGTATAAAGCGAACATTAAAAAGACTAAGGATTCTGCTGTCCAGTACGGCTTCGCAATATTCATGGTGCAGGTTGCGCGGGAAATCATGGCGTCAGATCAAGACTTCAAGAACCAGGGGTTGTCACCAATGGAGATGCTCCGGGAAGCACGACAGCTGTTACAGCAGTTAGCCGACCGAAGTTATCCCTTCGCGCAGTACTACCTTGCCGACGGGTACGCCTCAGGACTCTTTAATAAGGACAAACCCGACTATGACCGCGCATTCCCTCTTTTCGTCGCTGCCAGCAAGCACGGCCACGCAGAGTCTGGATACCGTGCCGCCCTCTGCTACGAATTTGGCTGGGGATCACGCAAGGACTACGCAAAAGCCGTCCAGTTTTACCGTGCAGCAGCCTCGAAGAACCATCCTGGAGCGGCAAACCGATTGGGCAGGGCTTGTTTGACTGGCGATATGGGGTTGGTGAACCATTATCGAGAAGGAGTGAAGTGGATGAAACGAGCGACAGAATCGGCAGACTTCCAGCACAACAGCGCCCCTTATGAGCTTGGGCTATTGCATGAGACGGGATATGGCGACGATGTCTTCAAGGACGAGGTCTATGCCGTGCAACTTTTTACGAAAGCTGCAGAACTCGGAAATGCTCAAGCAGCCCTTAAGCTGGGAGAGGCTTACGAACATGGACTGCTTTCCTGTCCAAAGGATGCAGCTTTGAGTGTGCATTATTACAACTGTGCAGCTCAGGCAGATCTTCCGGAGGCGATGATGAACCTCTGTGCGTGGTACATGGTAGGCGCCGAGCCAGTTTTGGAGAAGGACGAAAATGAAGCATACGAGTGGGCCAAGAGAGCCGCAGAACATGGTAAGCCACAAACATACGATCTGTACCCATAGTTAACAAAATACTGATCTGATTATTCAGGCCTACCCAAAGCAGAATATGCCTGTGGTTACTTCACAGAAATGGGCATAGGATGTCGACGAGCCCCACTCGAAGCAAACATGTGGTACGTCAAGGCAGCCGACCATGGTGACGAGAGAGCCAAACAACGTCTCGCCATCATCCGTGCTGCGGCGAACGGAGAGACCGGCGCCCCACCAACCTCGCCAAAAGGCAAGAACAAGAAAGGGAAGGGAGACGACAAGGACTGTATCGTGATGTGAGATGAAAAAGCGACCATGACGAATTTCCATGATTGTGAGCGACCAGCATGAGCATAATGAGAAGGCCGAATTACTGCATTATTTCAACAATCGACTATTGGGACGGTTTAGCCATTCTGGATTCTTTCTTCTTCATTTTGCAAAGGGTTAATTTTGGCATTTCGGCATGTTTGGATGGCTCGACTTGCATGTTGCTTGCTTTTGCGTACTGCATTTAAGCATTGTTGGAGATATTCGGGAGTTCAAAAGGGAGAAGCATTCCTTTGTACCTTTTTATTAATTGACTAATACTCTTTTTCCATAGATACCAGTACTCTTCTTTCCAAGCTTCGTTTGTTCAACACGCACAATCCAGTATTTCAAGGCGATGAACGGCGTTTCTGGCTTTACAAAAGAGCTTCGGTTTTTTAACGTATTTCCCTACAGCAGAAAACAGCGTCAACATATGGAGCTTCTTCATAGCTAAATGATGAAGACGAGCGGTTTTGAACGGAGATGGAAGGACACGCTTGCAAGCGGCTTTCCTCTGTTTGCTATCAGCCTGCAATTCCCTTACTTCTCCAACCACTCTCCCTTCTTGATCCTCTTGCATGACTATACGCGGTCCTGTTAGTGGCAACGGGTGGTGGTCGGCCTGACATCGAGAAACTGAATACTGGCCAATCAGACCTCCGCACACGAACTGTGATCTAACTAAGCCGGGTCACATGGACGCAGCTATGTGCGGGTCAAACGTCGGCTTAAGGGTGGATGGGCGGGGCGGCCATGATAGGTACTCACGTCTCCTCTCCACAATAGAACATTGGAAGATTTGATAACCGTGAATAGCGGCATAGAATGTTCTAATAATGATTTGAATTTAGCAGCGGTGTATCTTGATGATCTTATCTTGATAACAAAAAGCAAACGGCGGGACTAGATGCTTATCGCTGCGAGCTAGCGGAGATCTGCCCCAGCTCCTACGGTTCGACGTCATTGGAGGGCTTGTGGATCGTTCAGTGGAAGCTTTCTTGACCATTTCTGGCCGGGACCCTGGCTGGCCCAACATGATTCGCTGAACCGCCGGTATCCGCTCGTGTTTTTTAAAAAAACGCCAGCACAAAGAACGTCGCGCTTTTGCGAGTCACCACCTGGCTCTAAACCAGTCCAATTGCTGCTGCATCCTCTGCACTTCTTCCCTTTGCGTCCAGGTAAGCTTTGTGTGCCTCTTATCCACCTGCCGTAATCGATATCCCTCTCCGCGTGTCCATTCCTGAGCCAGCACCAGACGGGCTTAGAGCATGGATGGAACACGCATAGGGCGTGATGATTGTACACACTTGTAGTCCGGAAGGGCGTTGCGTTTGCAAATACGACCCACAATTCTCAATGCTGATAGTAAAATAGAATCTCTCTTCCCTTCCCTCCCTCTTCTTCATCTTCGGATGATACATACAATTACCATCACATCGCATTCTTGAATTCCTGCATTCCACCCATCCAACCAATATGGCTCCTCCCCCCTCAGCAATCGAAGTCGAGGCCGTCACCGATACCACTGGCGTCACCCTTCCCGATCCCCTCGCCGCCAAAGTCAAAACCAACGACATATATTCCCGCAGAAAGAAGTCGGAGAAGAGTCAATGGGGTGTTGCTGCTCCCTCGGACAGCTCAGACTTCCGTCACGGCAACTATGAGAATAAACCCAAGGCTAGACGATGGGATCGTATGTTTTCCTCTTCAACCTTCCTCTGACTCAGTCAATTGTTCAAGCACCATGCTAACATACTCCTCAGACTACATTGCCCTTGAGCCTCAATCTCGCAAAACCCACTCCCTCAAAGCCGCCGCCAAATACCTAGGAAAGCCTGGCCTCCTCTCCCTCGGCGGAGGTCTCCCCTCCAGTGAATACTTCCCCTTCGAAGAGCTGAGCATCAAGGTACCCAGCGTAGGCCACTTCTCCGAAGCTGAAACCCATGAGACCGGCGTAACCCTCACAGCGGGCAAACACGACCTCGCAAACGACAAATCCATCTTCGACATCAGCACTGCATTCAATTATGGACAAGGATCTGGCAGTGCACAGCTTCTCCGCTGGATCACTGAGCACACTGAAATCGTGCACCACCCACAGTACCAAGACTGGTCTTGTACCATGAGCATTGGTAGCACCTCCGCACTCGACATGGCTTTACGAATCTTCACGCAACGTGGTGACATCATTCTATCAGAGGAATACACCTTCTCCGCCGCAGTGGAAACCGCCCGGCCAATGGGTGTCCGTATCGTCGGAATCGCCATGGACGAAGAAGGTCTGCTTCCATCCTCCATGGATGAAATCCTCAGCACATGGGATGCCACTGCCCGAGGCGCCCGCAAGCCCTTCGTCTTATATACCGTGCCAACAGGACAGAACCCCACCGGCGCAACCCAGAGCGCAGCCCGCCGCAAGGAAATCTACAAAGTAGCTCAGAAACACGACGTCTACATCCTCGAAGACGAACCGTACTATTTCCTACAAATGCAACCCTACACCGGACCCGATGCCCCTGAAGCACCGGTTCCAAAATCCCACGCCGAGTTTCTGGATGCTTTGGTTCCTTCGTTCCTTTCGCTTGATACGGATGGTCGTGTCATGCGTATGGATTCCTTCTCTAAAGTCTTATCCCCTGGTTCACGTGTCGGCTGGATAACAGCATCGGAGCAAATCGTAAGGTGTTACAGGATGCACGCGGATTTAAGTACCCAAGGACCCAGTGGAATATCACAATTGGCTCTCTGGAAACTCCTCGATGAGCACTGGGGTCACGACGGATATCTAGATTGGCTAATGCATATCCGAGTTCAGTATACCCGACGTCGAGACGCCATCTTAAAAGCCTGCGAGAAACACCTACCCAAGGAAGTCGTAAGCTGGAAACCACCCATGGCAGGCATGTTCGTACGTATCGCCCTCCCTCCTTCCCTTCTCCCTCTCCTCCCCACCAAATAACTAACTCTCACCCTCCACAGCACTGGCTCCAAATCAACCACCCCGCCTACCCACAAACCACGCAACCCCCCAAAACCATCGAACAAATCGAAGAAGAAATCTTCCTCAAGAACATCGATAACGGTGTTTTACTCATGCGGGGCTCGTGGTTCTATGCTAACCAGGATGATCACCATGATACGCTTTTCTTTAGGGCGACGTATGCGGCGGCGCCGGCGGAGAAGATTGATGAGGCTATTAGGAGGTTTGGGGAGAGTTTGAGGGGGGTGTTTGGGTTGAAGAATTGAGGACAAGAAGATGGTAGAAAAGAGAGAGAGAGAGAGAAACGTAGGGTGTTTTGGGATTTTGGTTGATTTGCTTGATTTGCTTAGGTGGGTTTGGATTGGATTGGATTTTCAACGTTTTGACGACTCTCTATTTGAGATGATTGAATTGGATATGTATGAGGGCGGGCGGTCAAATTTGGATTTGGCTTTTGCATAGCGATTCTTCATACGCATTGATTTATAGAATGACAGACAATCAATATTCCCTTTATTTTTTTGAAATGGAAATTTTTTTAGTCATGCATATGTGAATATCCCTTCGTCTTTGCCTTCATCTTTCTTGACCATTGAATCTGAGGCTTCCTAGATAAAATACTTTCCGCTAATCACACTTATACCGCTCCTGGGGAATATAATGATAGATGGGGCGTTCCGTTTTTGTAGTTGAATCCCTTCTTATGCCACTTCCCTGTCCATCTGCCAGCCCGTCCGTCTACCCGACTTCTCGAAATACCGCCACCCAGCTTCGAATACGATTGGTATGTTGAGGGGATGATTTAATTAATGAAATTAACGCAAAAGAAATGAAGGAGTAGAGAACCGAAGACGAAGTCCGCAAAAGCTCTATATTTCCCATTCTCATTAGCACAATCCCCCAATCCAACAACGAAAAAAAAAGAAGGGGGAAGGGAAGGGAAGGGATAAGGTGAAGACATACCTCTCATTCGAAATACTCTCAAACTCCTTCTTATTCTCCGGGTTCGTCTGAATGCGCAACGAGGCCGTAAGGACGAATTGTCCCACCGTAGCGCTGAAACCTGATAGGAATGCGTTGAAGGGCTTTAGTAAACACTTGTTAGCTTTTCATCCTCTCTCCCATTTCCTCTCCGTTCTCCCCCTCCTCTAAAAAGAAAAATAGAAAATAAGAAAGAAAAAGAGGAGGGGGAGGAGATGATGCAGAACGTACATAATTCCCAACAACAACTACATAAATAAATTGCAACACCCCCACGATAACCAGGAACCCCATAAACGTATCCAAAAGCTTAACTCGTTGCGGTGTTTTTTGAACGTATTTTTCCCATATCCCTGATACGATTTCTTGGGCTGTGGATTTTTGACCTGCTTTGGAGGATTTGAGGGGGGTTGAGGCGGCGGATGTGGTGGTGGTTGAGGGGGCTGCGGCGCTGGGAGGATAGGCTGCGGGTGTGGTTTGGGCTGTGGTGCGTTGTTTTGGTGCCATTGTTTGCTTTCGGATCTTGTTTCTTGTTTTGGTGAGGGTAGTGCGTGGTATTGGCGATGGTTTCGAGGTGGGTGAGGGGCACAATGGGGTTGGCGTGTGCTGGTGGTTACTGGAGCTTGAAGTCGTGAGATAGCTCTTAAGGCCACAATTCGGAAATCAAATCACTGAGGTACGTATGTATTATTCTGGTCCGTGCGTCGCCAAGAATTGCGGGAGGGATTAAGTAAGTTGTGACAGGGATTAGCTGGATAAATTTGGAAAGGAGGGGAGGGGAGCTGCGCGCTTGCTTTGTGATGGGTTCGGCGTATCGGTGATGTGCGGAGTCCGGGGCTATGATGTACGAGGTGTGAGAGCTTGGGAGGGAGCTTTACTTTAAGCTTGTGGTTCCCTCCCCCACTTTGGTTATTTACTTTTTTGTGGTGAATTTGGGCAGACAACTTCTTACATACAACTTCTTCCTTCCATACAATTCGTTTTCCCAAGGTCAAGCTCCAACTTGTCTCAACCCCTCCACAACTCCCCACGAAAACAAATCAGAACAAATCAAAATGGTACATACATCCACAATCCAATCCAATCCAAACATCCAACCCCTCCAAAGCCTCTACCATGTACACAGAGCTTTAGAGAGTGTTATATAAGATCCGCGATTAAGATAGACAGCTAACAACGAGAAATATACAGGCACCTCTAGACACCATAGCTTTCATCCTCGGGGCCCTCACCGCAGGCGGCGGTATAACCGGTTACGTACGAACCGGATCCGTTCCCTCTGTCGCGGCTGGTGTTACTGTTGGAACACTTGTACGTTTATTACCAATCCCCCCTTCCAACCCTTCTTTCTCCCTCTCCCTCTCCCTCTCCCCTCCACCCGCCTATACCTCCCAGCCTCACTCCTCAACCACACACATACATCTCCACATCTATCTCTCCGATATTCTATGCTAACGTAAGAAACAGTACACCCTAGGCGGCGTCCGCCTCCGCTCCCGCGCCCCCTACGGTGTCGAACTCGCTCTCCTGGCTTCGATTGTGTTGGCCGGCTCCTCGATTCCTAGGGCTATTAAGACGGGGAAACCGTTGCCGATTGGGTTGAGTTTGTTGGCTAGTTATGGGTTGTTTGCTTTTGGGGTTGCTTTTAATAAGGGGAGGGTTTGAGGAAGAGGGTTGGGATGGTTGAAGAGGGGTGAGGGAGAAGGAATGAAGGTATTGGGGGTTGAGAGTGTGTAGGATTAGTGATCCGAATGAAGGGTTTTAGTTTGAATGATGTGGTGCGTGTTTTCTGTGATGTGATGGTCCATGGATGGAGGGATATAATTGGTTTTGGGTATGTTACTTTGATATTTCTAAGACTCTGGATTGACTTTCATAGGAATTCCCGATTCCGTCACAGTACATTCCATGCCCAACTTACCGCCTATTCACCCACCTCCCCTCACCGTCCTCCCTTCTCACCGCCCAAATCTCAAGCTTACTAACCCATCCTCCAAATCCCCCCGCCTCAGGAATATATAAACCCCCCATCCCCACCCTCTCTTCCTTTCCTCACACACTTACCTTTGGGGTTTTTTCTTTAGGATTTGTTCCTAATATGCTATTGACGGAAGGAAGCTGATGTAGATCCTGGAACCATACACCACCAGCTGTATGGTTTATGGTGGGAGTTGTGGGAGTGTATAGATATTGCACAAGGGGGTGCGCATGGGTGTGGGGTTGGAATTGGAGTTGTTATCATATCCGCCAACTGAATCCTGTATATGTTTTGGACTTTGGGGGTGTATCAATCAAACATCGAGAAAAGAATGGATGTGGGTTTGGAGCCACTCTCATCATACACATTCCCGGATACCTTCGATGAGATCCTTGGATTTGGGTGTATAAAATATGGCTATAACACTGGTCATGGTTGTGGACTTCTTCTTACTCCAAGCTACGGACCTACCTTATGGTTTCGGACTTGAAGCAGTTCTTATAAAGGTATCTTGAATGGACCCATGAGTGTTTTGGGCTTTGTGGTGGATACCTCTCCTTCTTAAATGTCCTCATGATTCTGGACTTTGATAATAGCTTGAACTGTGCATTCTATGAGTTTTTCAGACTTGGGAGATGTATATATCTAGCAATACCTAGATCATGGTTGTTGGTTTCGTTTAGATAGTTTGGTGGTGATGATGATCTTCATCATTTATCATCGTAATAGTCATAATCATCATCACTGGCCCTCCATTCCAAAACCAATACCCCAATACCGAAGTCCTTTGAATTGTTCGTTAGACCACGCTCCCAACATAGAACACTATTTTTGCGTTTATATGAACACCTCCCAACATGTCTTCCACCTTGATGTACGGATGAACACTTTCTCTCAGCACGACATAGCATGTCACTAACACCCTTTACTCGTTACAACAACACCACAGACCCAACACAACCATTGTTCTGGCCCATTTTCCAATGAAACGAAACATCCACAGTATCTCGCCAATCCACCCTTTAAAATATATATATTCCACTCAAATCCCAAACACCACGCCATAAAGTAGCGTTCAAGCTTGCTTGTTACCAAGACATCGAACCGGGACACTAAATCGATCTGAAGCCAAGTATCAAGGTCGTTTTCCACCGAAGACGCACAAACCATGCCCAGGACTTTTCGTTGTATATGATAGAGACAGGTTCCCCACATGATGTGTTGGTGGTTGGTATTTAGGAAGAGAAAGGCAAGCAAGCATACCGGAGCTTGATACATTTATAATCGATGCACGACATGGCGGCGGAATTCTTGTTTGTGGTAAACGACACACCAACCACCCATTAGATCTCTTGATGGAGTGAGTTTGTACTCCATATAATATTCCTTTGGGACCTATGTATATGATTCTCCCACGCCAGCAGGGTCACTCCCATGCTCCAATTCTTTAGCCTGGAATATTATGTACCCATGGGGACTTGGTGGGTTTGTTCGCTCATGTGGTTGTATCTCTTTGTAAATGGTAATGTCTTTTGTCCCTGGGTATTCTTCATGGGTGTTTCACACATACACACACACTCTCTCTCTCCGACATTGTCTTCCATTTTTGTGTTTTTTTGTAGACCCCAGAACTCATAATAGTACCTCTGTGGCGATGTACTCACGATCCAACAGTCCATGTCCATGGTCAGATCTCCTTCGTGGATTTAGAACCCATAATGGTAGCTGGATGCTGCTTATGTTCCCATAGAAGTGTGATGTAGTGGAGAGAAAGAAGTCCAAAGACACAGAGAAGAGGGGTTTTTATACTTCTAGACCGCTAGACCCATGACGTGTTCTGATCTCCTGGTTGGGATCTGGTTTTCACCGCTTCCTTGGTCACCGCTTCTTCACTGACTTGATTACGAATCGCCTTGAGGATCTTGGGTATATAAACCTGCTCTTCCTTCGGGTTCTTGATCTTTTCTTCTTCTTTCCCTTTACTACTTTGGTTTTGGGATTTCGGAAGGTGTTCACAATGGCTGCATGACGCATTTCATGAGTTTGTCTTGTGAATAGCAATAGACAGAGTAACGTCATGTGGGGGATTGTGCAAGAACAGGAGGATTCACAAGATCATGAGAGAGACCATCAATGGCTCTTTACAAAGACCCAACTCCTCTTCTCTCATCTCTGCGTCTTCTCTTTGCTAGTCGATGACGAGGTCCATGGAATCTTCACAAACCGGACTTACGAAGCAATATGGAGCTGGAGCTGGAATCTTGGAATCACAATTCAACCTTGACGAGTTTGATGCATCCTCGCTGCTTACCTCATTCCTACATGTGCAGCTATGTGCAGTATCCGACACCATCGAAGATAACATGTGGCAGAGCAATTTTAACTCCTTACATTGGAACCATCAGTCACTTCATATATTACAAGAAGTTTGTTCCATGTGGGTTCTTCTTAATTACTAGGCATATATTATGTGCACTGGTTTTTCTTGGGTTTATAGTACATTGAGAAGCCATGAAAGACAAAATATG
This sequence comes from Rhytidhysteron rufulum CBS 306.38, assembly GCA_000467735.1. NCBI lineage: Eukaryota > Fungi > Ascomycota > Dothideomycetes > Hysteriales > Hysteriaceae > Rhytidhysteron > Rhytidhysteron rufulum. The sequence continues at coordinate 22,784 of AJFL01001205.1, forward strand.
TTGGTTGTCCTGTGGACTTGGACTTGCGTTCACAAACACGACATACTGATTTCTGATGTTACCCCTAGACTTGTTTAGTCTACGCATTGGAAAATTCTATGAAGATGGAGAGTGTGCGAGACCAGTCCCAATCTCTACTATATTGGAGACTCATTTAGGCCCAATATGAACATTAGATATTTGCAGCAATATGATGGTGTCTGTGAAACTTGAAAGAAGACTATGAGTCCAATCATGGGTGGAGTGGGATTGGAGCTGGGAATCTGTGAATCAAAGTACTCTTGAAGATGTCCTTATGACTGGTGGATGGATTGGAAGACAAGAAGGCTTCATTGGTCATACTGGAGGTTGTTAATGGTGCTGTGGCATCGGTGCGTGCAAATCAACATGACACCTAAACGTCCTATGTTGGGGGAGGTGGTTGTTGGAGCAGGTTTCATGAAAAATGAGCTGTGTTAAGGATGGTGGGTTGGAGGTTGTGGTTGTGGGGAATAGAGCATAAACAGAGGAACATTGTCAATATTCATGTGTGGTGAGCGGAGGAGTGGAGTACTTGAGGAGGCACTATTGATGATGTAGGGGATTAGTTAAACCTAATGATGACGACCACCTTTAAACAGTGATGATGACGATGATCTTGACATTCGAACTGACACCACACACTCATGTGGTTGACAGCTTCTGACCGATTAATCCTTCCCTTAGCCCTTTCCCATACCAATCTTCTTTCTCAGCCATAATACCAGACTAGTGATTCCCTCTCCGTCAAAATCCATATGGGGCTACTGCATATGAAGTTGGATGAATCGCATGTTACATAACCGGCCCAAAGCCCAACACTTACTCCATCCATGTCATGGCTGTCCATTCACCCAATTCCTAGTTACTGCTCCAAGCTCATGGTTATGTGCTTTCACTTAATTTGGACTTGTTACTCCAAGCGCAACAAGGCATATAGTGATTTCATAATCTGTTATGTTCCAGAGGAATTCTTACGTGTAGAGAAAGAGAAGAGTAAAAGTGGTGTCTAGAGGGGTTTTTATACCTCGTGGCTCTTAGTAATCATCCCAGTCCATCACATGATCTAAATATGCGGTCACCAAGTCTCATCGCCCTGGACATTGGGTATATAAACCCTCTTTTCTTCTGCCTGAATTGCTCACCACAATCAAACTTGGAGGTCCTTCAAAACAACGCAGATCAAATAAAGCATGGCACGGCCGGGGGATTGGTGGGATCTCATATATCATTGAAATGGTTCGCAGGCCTCATGGGAATATGTTGGTATCTGAGAAATTAGAGTCAACAGTTTCCAAGAAGTCATGTTGGCAGTGGAATGGTGTTGGTGCTCTAGAACTCGAGAATCTTGGAGTGATAGTGCTGGAGCTGTGTTGGAAGAGTGTACTATCAGAAAAGACATGTTGTCAAATGTTTCGAGTAAAATCAAATTCAATACTTCCGATGCATAATGGGGATCCGTGGTGCAGTGCGGTACAAGTCAAAACAATATGGAAATAAAGGATGGAATGTGGAGATAGGAGAGAAAGAATTGATGAGCATCATCATGAGTAAATGATGAACCGTGTTATGGCAATTACATGATCATCTTTAATGGAAATAGTTTAGAAAGTGATGAGAAGAACATGAAAAAAAAAATTACTATGATGTCTATCAATGTGGTCAAGAGAACTTACGTTAAATATTTCCCCAGAAGTTTCGAGTATCCAGGAAGTCCACATACCCAGCAGAGTGGAATGACGTTTTTATATATTTCAATCACATTCTGCTTGCCGCTAGTCAATGTCAACCGACACTCTGGGCGGTGTTCTTCGGTTTGAACGGGGGGATCTCAAGTGCTATATAGTTACAAAGACAACCAAGACATTATAAGAGTTGTGTGTCCTTGTAAATAGGACTTGGGGCTTTTTGGTGTGATTTTCCGTGAGTGACGGAGTTCTCCACTGCTTTCATGGTGCATCTAGGTAGATGTATCAGTCAATGAAGTTGATGATCTTCATTCTTCTAATTTTGGTTTTTTTACGGAGATGTCTTTCAAAAGTATACAGGCACCGTTGACATAGGCAAGGAGGTAGGAGGCGCCTAAAACTAGGTGTTTGTACCTAGGTAAATGACCTCTGTTAAATACCCTTAAGAGAGCACCACATTTTTAAGACGAGGAGAATTTCTGGTTGGAGAGGTGCCCGGATACTTTTGAAAGACACCGTAATCTCTAGCCTTTCTATGTTCTGGTCTAGTTGTCTTGAAACTAAGACTTTCTAGATTTGTCTTCTAGAAATATTCATTTTGTAAGTCAATTCAAGTTTATATCAATAATGCTCCTTACCTCAATGTTAAGACCCTGCTCATAAAGATCAAATACTGGTGAATATTCAGTTCCCCGGCAGATTTATCCTTGATCAAATGTCTCAATAATTATTGGCAATTAGCAAGATTCTGAGTGCGAGTGAAATGATTTTAATCGTGGTAGAATGATGAAGGAAACGTCATCGTCTCCAATTTATGATGAGGTCGTAAAAAGGAAACATATGCACTAGACTTAACCGGGTTTGGTTCCTTACCTTACTCGGTGGTCTAAGCACTTTATCCCAACCACCTAACATTGCTCTTCCATTTCTACATCACTCAAGACAAAATACATCTATTGATTTGCTGACACTTTAGACATTAAATATTGTCGATCGAAGTAGAGTTCCGCAATGGGTTCACAATTCATCCTAGACCCTCTACAATCGAGGCCTACGTTTGAGCGAATGAACAGCAAGAACTTTGTCGACTTACCTCGGCTTTTCAACTTTCCAAAACACACTAGTCCACCTTATGACCCACCGAATTAAGAAATGTCAAGGCAAAGGGATGATATTGGTGCAAAGCATCGGGGATAAGGACTTGACGACTCGGGCTGGATGGAAAGGGTTCGAACCCTTGTCATCAACGTACACACAAGGATACTCAAGCGTATTCGTAAGCAGCCCTGGGGGCCTGGGTGGAATTCCGCAATGGAGTCATATCGAATTTTGTATGTGGTCAACCCGAATGCTTCTAGCGCAGCAACTGACTCAGTTTGACACTAGTTAGATTTGTAGAAATGATCCGAACTAGTTCGTCCATGTGAGGTTGAATTGTTACTCTGTATCACGTCAACGAGATGGTTCGATTAATAAACAGGCAATGCATTTCTTAGGTAAGATTATTTTGGGCTGATATATAACATTTCAGGAGCGAGACAACATCGTTTATTTATAATACTTTTTGATCGGTTATCATTGTCCACTCCCGGAGACTTTTAACTAAGCACCACGTCGTCACATCAGAACGGAAATCCTTCAGATTACCAGGGTATAAAACGCCTTTCTTGCATGAGTAAATGCTCCCTATAAGAAAGACTTCAGGCCATGAAAGTTTACACTTTAAACTAACTAACGGGAGGATCTCCTATGCTAATTGACAAGGTAGTTTATGAGTACACTACACTCTAAACTGATATAAGGGTTGCTATTATTGCATCTTTTGAATTACTAATGCAAAAGGGCTAAAGGGCTTCAACACATTAAAAGCGGAAGGATATCAACCCGCATCCCGATATTTCCATCCCCGGACGACTTTTCGGCCGTATTAAAAAGCATGGAGCTTTTTCGATTTTCTATATATCTCTGCAAGTTTAATGCCTTTCTAATACTACGTAAATTCGACACATTCGAGTTCTTTATTACATTTTGATACCAGTCTAGCATTTACATCTTTGCCTTTGCATCATGTCTTCTATTCTCTCAGAACCAGTAAGAGTGCCATGCGGCGTCGAATTCCCCAATCGGCTTGTTAAGGTAAATACGTTCTTTGCCAAATGACTTGTGATCTTTCGAACGAACTAACACGACACCAATTCTAGGCGGCAATGTCAGAGAGCATGGCAAAAGCGGGAGTAAACGACCCCAGCGAAGCTCACATCTCCGCATACAGCACTTGGGCATCAGGAGGATGGGGCGGTCTAATAACAGGAAATGTGGATGTCTCTTCCAAATACCTCGGTGGACCCAACGACGTTAAATTTTACACCACACCTGTTGGAAAGGAGCAATGGAAACTTTGGGCTGCGGCAACACAACGAAATGGCGCAGTGGGTATCGTTCAGATCAATCATCCAGGTCGTCAAAGTCTTCCGGGAGCTGGTGATCGTGGCTTCTTCACTAAGAATCTCGCCCCTTCGGCCGTACGGTTGGACCTGGGAAATTCGTTATTCGCTCGAGGAGTTAATGCTCTATTTTTCGGTACCCCTAGGGAGATGTCCGTACAGGAAATCGATGAGACTATAAAGCAGTTTGCAACGACAGCTAAGATGGCTTATGAGACCGGGTTCAAGGGTGTACAGATTCACGCTGCTCACGGCTACCTACTCTCCCAATTTCTTTCTCCACGGTCGAATCGAAGGACAGACGACTATGGCGGCACTGCGGCTAAACGAGCGAAGATCGTCGTAGATGTCATCCGAGCCATTCGAGCTGAAGTTCCTGCTACCTTCTGTGTTGGAATCAAGTTCAATTCTGCAGATGTAGGAAGCGCGGTAAACCTCGAAGAAACACTGGAGCAGCTTGATCTCATCTTAAGCGAGAAGATCGACTTCTTGGAACTCAGTGGTGGGACGTACGAAGACCCTGTCTTCGCGGCAAAAACGGAGAAACAGCTAGTATCACCACGCACAGCAGCACGCGAGGCCTTCTTCCTCGACTTCGCCAAAGCAGTCCGAGAAAGGTTCCCTAATACCGTATTAATGGTTACTGGCGGGTTTCGAAGTCGGAAAGGCATGATCGAGGCCGTCAAAAGCGGTGCTGTTGACTTGGTGGGAGTTGGGAGACCGGCTGCTATTTACCCTCAGCTACCAAATGAGGTGGTTTTCAACAAGCAGATCAAAGATGAGGATGCAAGATTCTGGATTCCAAGGGTTCAACCGCCATTCATACTACGCATTTTGCCCGTTACGAGGGTCTTGGGGCTTGGTCCTGATGTTGTAAGTGGAATAGCTGAATCCGTAATAAGATTGTTAACTAACATATCCAAGATTTACTGTGTTTCACAGATAGCGAGATTAGGGAAGGGATTGAAGCCGATCCCCCCTCCAGAACGATGAACAGCCTGGCCTCTCAAGATAAAGAACGTCAAATTCTTGTCCATAACTGGAAGGGAATATACTGTTTCGATTCACCCTACCGGCTATACATTTAAAAATACCGTCTCCTTCGTATCCAACAAGTGTATCCGCACTATTGACTACGTCCTGTAGGCTATAGATGTCGATGGCATTTATAAGCTGTACAGCGTTGCTACAAGATGGAGTTACGGTTACAGTAAGCTATTTCGGTTACCTATTCAGTTCATGTTGTAGCTTACTGGGTGGTGTGATTTTCATCAAGAAGCCTAATCAGGGAACGACAAGACCAGGATATATAATGGTTGTAAGGTAGCAACAATAGATGAAGTAATATTCTCACAAGCGGGGGAAGACATAGCTCCAAATCTCGCTAATTAACCTACTACCAGAGAGAGACATCGGCAGTAAACCCCAACCACTCAATCCACACCTCAAACCGAAACTAAAACCCAAAGCAACCTATCATCTCAATAGTCACCGGCTCTCCTCACAGCGTATCGGATATTTTCTTTAAAACGTTGCTTTCTGTGATACACTACACAACAGATGGCGCTAACCGTTTTGTATCGAGATGCATTATTGTTTGCCTCAAAATGCATGATATTGTTTGCATCGATTTGCACTAGTGATTCATCTCATCCCTTGATCTTGCATATTCTCCTTTCTTTCTTTCTTTCCTTCTCCCTTTCTACATCATGATTCCGTCTCTTTTCATCTACCTCCATAACACACCTTGTTTGGTTATTGAAGCTACCAATTGGAACGCGATATCTTTCACTCCTTAACATACCTTTACTTTCTCTTCTAATCACAACGAAGCACCCATGTCAACCCAAATCGAAGAACTAATGCCCGTAACCGTGGCAAAGGTACCATACCACACCATACCACACCATTCCATCCAACGCAATCCAAACCCAATTCTCAAATCCTAACAAACCACCAGGGCTGCCATATGCGCCTCTTCATCGATCATGTGCGTCGCCTCCCTCCTCCCACTACCACCGCCAACAGAAAAACCAACTAATCCTACCCAAATCCAAGTCTAAACCCATAGACGACGTAGACCACAACTGGACCGAAACAACCTACGACGGCCACCCAGATTCAGATCTCTTAACAACAGCTCCACATTGGCATAAGGTATGTCACCCTCCTCCCATCCCCATCCCCATTCCCATTCCCATCCCTTCTACCCCCTTCCCCACCCCCCCTTCCTCTCCTTCTCTCTAACTAACCTACCCCAACTACGTAGCACCACGACGAAATAATGACCGTCCTCACCGGCCGCATAACCTTCACCCTCAACAACCACACCCACCTCGCCACCCCCAGCACACCCCCTCTCTTC
>AJFL01001206.1:0-10429 GCA_000467735.1 Rhytidhysteron rufulum CBS 306.38
CCGCGGCTCCCTTCACAGCTTCACCGCCTTCCCAGGCGAAGCAGTCACATTCACCGAACGCACCGTCCCGGCCGGAGAGTTCAAAGCCATGTTCTTCCAGGATCTGTTTCAAGGGGGTGGGAGGCCGGGGAGGTGGTTGGCGTGGAGGGTTTTTGCCGATTGGGATGTTTATGTGCCTGTGTTGGGTGCGGGATGGGGAAGGGGGGGGAGGTGGGTGGATTGTGTTGTGAGTTTTGTTTTTATATGTTTTTTGGGGGGTTGAGAGGAGGGATGTCAGGATCAGGCTGATTTGTTTTCTTCTTTTAGTTCATCTCTGTTTTTGGGTTTGTGGCGAAGGCTTTTGTGCCAGGGAAGTTGGAGGGGATTAGGAGGATGAAGTGAAAGGAGGCGTTGAGTATGACTAGGAGGTTCCCGGTTGCTTCGTTGCGTCCTTACTTACATGAGGTTCATAATCAGCCTCAAAATCCCTTTAGCAAAACACCATAAACTTCTATATAATAAAGAAACCCAATATAGGTACCCCCCAACTCAACATCACATCACACACAAAAATAAAACTCTCCAGCACAACCCACCACAAAAACAAATGAATCAGCATTAGATATTCTCAAAAAAACTCCACTAATATAAAAACCATCCCCCCAACCAATCCCATGCACCCATACCCATACGCACCCACAATCACCCTGATCCACAGGACCAATAAGTATTGCTAACAAACTTATCACAAAAGAGTTAAAAAACAAGTCAGGAAAAAAGGAGTTAAGATAGAAAGAACAAGGAACACGCGTGTGAATTCACGCTCCACCCAAGCTCAAGCCAAGCCGGGTAACACTCCACGCTAGGAAGCGGAGGCGAGATATCAAAGGCGTAAAGAAGTAAGAGAAAAATTAAAAAAAAAAAAAACCCCTTCACCCTCGTAGTTCTCAATCTCTCTCTCTTCCTAGACTCCTCAGTACTAGGAACACCTACGGCCTCAAAACATGAACAAAAACGGTACACTTCTCCAACTCAACCAAGTCCCTGGGATCCTTAACCGCATCTCCATCCTTCTCCTTCCCTTTTTCAACTCTCTTCTTCTCGGCAATACATTCGATATCAATTCGATTTACCGTTCCAACGGCCAATTTCCCTTCATAAAGCGGTCGACCTTTCTCCTTGCCTCCTTCCATAGGAGCTGTACCTACTGCACCACCACTTCCTACGCCAACACCGTTCACGCCGTACCCGGGATGATGACCTAGATGGGGCATTCGTGCGACTTCGTAGACTTTGGAGTTGTTCACATGAACGAAGACGCGGTAGCTGCGATCGGTAAGGGCAACGGGGAGGTAGGGGACGATTTGCAGGTAGTTGTGGGTGTGAGGAAGAGTAATAGTGACGGATTGATGGGTGCGTTCTGAGGAGGCAGGGATGGTCATACTCCAGGGTCTCGGAATATTGAGAATAGGGTGGGTAGAGAGGGTTATGGAGGGAATGAGCGCTTCGTCGATGCCTAGAGATAGATATGTTAATGTTGGTAACATGTAGGTACGAGAAAATGCGGTACTTACCCTTGCCGGCTGGTCGTGGCTGGTTCCCGAATTGCGGCGTTGTGGGTGGTACGTAGTAATTTGGTGGAGGGGGTTGGTACTGTCCTTGTCCGCTCTGCTGTCCGTACGTTCCATTTGGATAAGGGCTCCCGCTCGTAGTGCGCGACGTCGCCTGTGGAGGCGGCATTGTCGATCCACTCTGTTGAGTTGGTGCTGAAGCACTTAAACGCTGATTCTCCTTGGCTTCTGGCACAGCACTAGAAAGACGGATCGAGTTGAGAGCAGGCGACTGGGTACTCTGAGGATCCTTTTTGATGCCGTTGGCTGGGGGAGAAGCAGCATTACTGCCATTGCTGCCGCCGATGGGTGGGATTGATCCTGAACCTGCACGTGATCCACTAAACGGATTCCGTGCTGGAGTGCCTGAGGAAGTTGGCCGTTGGCCGTTCATACCAGCCTGGACGTGACGCTGCTGGCGCTCAAGGGCTTCATTATCGACTATAACACCAGGTGTTGCAGAACTGCGAGCTGGCGTATTGGGGTCGGAGCTAGCTGCGGGACTCGCTCTACCTAAACGGATTTTGAGGGATGGTTGTTTAGGCGCAGACATATTTATCTTGAGTTTTGGTTGAGGTGGTTCGGAGACCTTGCTCTTTGCCTCTGCTAGCCGTTCCTTGAACATTTGCTGTGATTGTGTCAGTAATGGGTGGTACTGAAATAAGAACAACATGGTTGTTACTTACTTCAAATTCAACTGAAAGGTTGTATATGTCACTACCATCCTCATTGTATTCCCTAGCATTCTTCCAGATATAGCTGACTTCTTCTTCAAAAGCATTCCAGCTCTTAAGGTCTGTGACCCATGTCGGCTGGCCTCGTCCCTGTACGCCTCGAACCTTCTTCTGCACACCACTTAAAGATACAGGGTGCTTGATGAGCTGGTAGTAATCTCTCAGAGAACGGCTCGGCAAATTAATGAAGGGTTGGAAAATCTGTAGTTCACTCCTGTACTATGATTAGCTTATGCATGCTTTAGACTTTGGTACACTTACCCTGGTTCCACATAATTGATCAACTGTCTAAGGATCTGATCCTGAGCCTGCTGGAAAGTCTTCCCTGTGAAGTCAGGATTATCATCTTCTTGCTCAGGTGCCTGAGATTGACGTGCCGATTTAGGTCTACTAGGCATCGGCGTCGAGGCCGGTTGAGAAGATGGGGCAGCTGCTCGTCGTGGGCGATCGGTAGTATCTGGTGTAGCTGGAACAGCATGGTGAGTTGCAGCTCTCTGGGAAGGCCTGGCGGTTCCATTGGTCTCTTCTCCGGGAATCGGGGTAGCCTGGGCTACATAGTTGCCATCTCTGTATGCTGGATTGTGCTTAACCATGAAATTCGAAGCGGTCTTCCGTACTCGCTCAGCATCCTCGTAGATGAGAGATTTCTTTTCGTTGAACGTTTTCGCGTTGTTTACCAACCGTTTACAATCGCTCTCCACCTGAGCAAGTGTGGCATATTCTCCGCGCTTCAGTTTTCCCTGTTCCAAAACTCTGGTCAGCCTCTATCAAAATATATTCGGTATGGTGTAGTTTGTGTGGGGGGTGTTGGGAAAAGGCCGTCATGGCAGCGAATGGACTAGTCACATTCCTCCGATCATGACGGGAAGTGTATAGCGCGGAGGTAAAGGTAATTATGGAGTGGGAGGGAGTGAGGGCTGGTGTACCTCGATGGTGCTTATCGCAATAGGTAGTTTGACTTGTTCGTAATATTCGGGGATCTCATCCTAGAGAGAATGCCATCAGTATGAAGCTCTTCCGCTGGAGACAGCACGGTGACGTACCTTATTGGGTAGTTCGAGGAAGTGAGTCGCAATAGGTCGTCCTCTACAAGATGAACATTAGAATGAGCAATTGGAAAATTATATACGACAGCAAGCACATAGTGAGGGCAAGATAAGCCCGCTCGCTTGCCTTGAAGGTATGAAAGGGCGCAGGGGACAACTCACGTCTTATCCTTCGCTGCCTTTAAGCAGTCGACGAACTTCAAGCCCATCGTCGTCGTCGTCTCGACCGTCTCCGCGACAGGCTCGGCATCGCCCTATATTGCCCAAGCGCATCGAGTCAGTCATTTTGTCCCAGTGTATCCCGTCGTTCTCGCGCAGTATATTCGAGGGAGGCCGTCGGCGGTGCAGCGGAGGTGGTGCAGAGGTGGTTGAGAGGGGTCGCGGAGGTGTAGATGCTGGCCGTTCGTCGAACCTAGGCGTCGCGCTCTTGGTCAAGGAGCGTCTTGCCCGCATCCCAACTCCGATCTGCCTCTCGGGTTCGGCGCACCGCCGACACCTCTTCCACGATGCGCCACGGATGGGAGCACTCACCGGTAACTTCTGTCTCTTGGACGCTCGACCCTCGTTTTCGGGCATGGTCGCGCTGGCTGCTTTGCGCTTTGCTTCGCGCTCCATTTCGATAAAAGCACGATCGCGTGCACGGGAGTATTCGAGGCGATATCCGGTTCAATTAGGCAAGTGTCGGCGTTGAATTGCTGCAGTGCGCAAAGTTGATCTTGAGCCTCAACTACAATCGCGCGTGAACCCTTGCGTGTGGTTTGTAGGGGAGTTGGAAATGGCCCGTGCGTCATCACGTGCAGTCAACGGATTCAACATCACAAGACAATCCAAGTCCGCTTCTCAAGCATCAATGTGCAGTCTATAGAAATACTCTCCCGGGTTCAGTACAGGTCCAGCTATTCCCTGTTTGGCCTCATCCCACCAACAGGGTATCGATTACGGAGATAACAAGCCGCCATTCTCAAAGAGCTGACAACAACACCACCACCGCACCCATCACTCCCGGCGCACTGCTGTGTCCTGCTTTTGAACATGAATACTAAGAGAGGCAATTCAAGTGTATGTGGAGACAAGCCCATAGCCGCTCCTATTTCTTCTCGTTCGCCTCAGCTGCCGTCTTCTCAAACTCCTTTTGGGCTTCGGCCTCCTTCATTTCGCGAACCTTGGCAAGCACAACCTCTCTGAAGATGGCTCCCTTGGCTATCTTGCTTAAACGACTTGCACCCTTGGGTGCGCTGGTAGCACTTTCTGATGTTGTCAGACCGCGATCTGTGCTATGCGCCGCAATCGCCTCACCCGCTGCTTGGCCCGCGTTGGCCGGTACGTCTGCTTCTCCAGGGACTTCTTCTTCTTCGTCCTCTTGCATCTTCAGAGCTTCGATACGGTTGGCCAGCTTAACAAGCTCGATTCCGCGTCGAAGACGGGCCTTGGCAACGTACGCGCGAATCTCGGGCAACAAGTTGTGGTCGGAAGCAGTCTTGCCGCTGAGCCAGACGTGCTGGAGTGCGTTCTAAAACGGTCAGTCCTGCCATTAGTAACGCTCAAAAGTACATCATACCTCGCTAGATGGTCTCTTGTCCGGGTTCGGCTGCAGGAGAAGTGTAATGAATTCCTTCGCGTCTTTGCTGACGTCCTTCCAGTATCGCTCATGGAAAATAACTCTGCCATTCTTGCATTCCTCAATGAGGTCCGAGAGATTCTCCGAACGGAATGGAGAGTAACCGCAAAGAAGTGTGTATGTAATGACACCCAATGACCACATATCAACAGGCTTTCCATGGCCCTTCTTCAACATGACCTCTGGTGCAGCATATCCGAAAGATCCGGCCATGGTTGTCAGGACCTCATTCTTAGAGTCAAGCATCTTGGCGATACCGAAGTCCGCAAGCACAAGGGAGGAATTAGGGTCGGACGAAAGGTATAGGAGATTCTCGGGCTTGAGATCTGGGGAAGAGTCAGTAGAGCCAAATCAGAGATATTGTATGAGGCCGGACCTCTGTGCACGACATTGTTGTGGTGAAGGTAGTTAACAGCATCAAGAACCTGTCGAATAGTCTCCGCAGCATCTTTTTCTGTGAACTTCCCCTTCTCACAAATTCGATCGAACAGCTCTCCACCCGTCGCAAGCTGAGTGACAATGTAGTATTTATCCTAAGAGCACATGTCAGCCTACAATGAGCAAAGGTCGTTTCGAGGATAGTCTAACCCTCGACTCGAACCAATCATGGAATTTGACAATGTGAGGATGCTTCATTTTCTGCAACATCTCCAGCTCGTCATAGACCATCTGCTCATTTCCCTTGACATTCTTCTTGAGAATGATTTTGACAGCGACCTTGCCTTCCGGGCAGTCGGCTTCCCGAACAATACCATATGTACCGGCGCCCAGCGTCTTTCCGAAGCGATATTTGGATCTGCGATTATAATGTTCAGCGTAACCGTCGTCTAGAAGAGGATTAGAACAGCACACTTTTTGTCGTAGCTGTCTGGCTGACCGTGCAGCTTGTTGAGCATGTTTGCGACTGCGGCGGTAGAGCAGGTTAGAGAAGGCAAGGCAAGGCAATCGACAGGGCGCTTGGAAGGCTTACAACTCATTTTGAAGTTGGCGTTCTGTACGTAGCACCCAAGATGGTGGTGTCAGGCTGGCGCGAGTACAGAGACCCCCGGTGTGCGTTTCAAAGGTTCGAAGGAGCACTGAGGACAGTGATAAGAAAAGAGGAATACGAGAGTAGAGCTTTGAGGAGGGGTTCAGCGCAGGCAGGTTCAGGCGAGAAGGGCAGTAGGAAGGTTTATTTGTGCTTACGCTCAGCTGTGAATGGCCAGCAGCGAAAGTGTTTGAGGTGTCGAGGGGTTGAAGTGGGGGCATTAATCGCCCTTTCTAACTAACAACAAGCCTCCTCTCCTTTCAAGGTTGACTGCGCTGCGGCTGAGCTTCTGCGCGTGCAGGCGGGGCTGTGTGTGCAGTGCACTTGGGCAGGCAGCGGTGCGAAATGCTTGATTCGCCGCCCGAGGGATCAGGCACTCCTGCGGTTGCGGCGAGGCCGTGAAGCAAACACTGCATCGCGTCTCTGTTCAACGTGTTTCCATAATCTGGCCGTCTATAATTAGCTCTACCTAGGTAAGGATGAGACTCGCAGCTTGAAGCCGTCCGCGACGTGCAGCTGGGAATGAATGGGTGAATGAATCATGCCTCTTCGCTAAGGAAGCTGCAGCCCGCGGTTCTGGACTGCAGTCGGTGTTTACAAGTGAATGGATGACAAGCGACTAGGGTCCCACCAGAGCCATAAGGCAGGGAAACGGCGATCGACGTCATACCTCTGGTGAAAGAATGCACGAAATATTTAGGCTGCATCAACAACACTGATCTCCCTCCCCAAACACCACCCTTACCACCATCCTCTCGATTCTGCTGCCTACCCTAGGCTTATTCCAAGCACGGCCCTATTCACTTCTCTTCTTACACCACAAATCTATCCTACAATTCCTTCAGACCCGCCGATAGATTACATCATGCCTTCCACGATTGCGACCATCATCACCGTCTTCGCCGGTCTGGTTGGATTCACTGCCCTAGCAATCTTCCTCTTCGGAATCCCTCCAGAAGTCAAGCGCAAGCTGGAGAAGCAGGCCTTGCAGACCATGGGCGAGAACAAAGCTTCTTACATCGCCAAGGGTATGTCGCACAACGTCGTCCTGAAGCCACCAACACTGACACACCCCAGATCAAATCAACAAGATCCCAGCCTCCGACCAAGAAGATGTCAAGCAGTTCAAGAAGGGCATCTCGAATGCTGTCGGCGGAGGACTGAACAATCCACTTGGCGAGCAGACTGGTGAATTGGCAGACAACTTGACTAGCCCTCTCACTGGTCGCTAATGTGGTCATCCCTATTAGATCGAGCCTTGGAAGGGATTCGTTCCTTTTCTGAAGCTTCGCTCGACGGGATACGCCGACGGTTTTCTGAATGAAGAGATGAGTTATGACAAACGGCATTATACCACATGGTTGCTTCACGATTGGAAATGAATCATGACTTTTCCTTTACTGGTTTTCGGTTATCTTCTTTCGGCAGCGGAAGGACCTTGGCTGGGTATACCTTTGGATTATGACATCTGAGGGCTGTTCCTGCAGTTGGGGATTTACCTTAGTAGTGATCAATTTTGAGTTCTCACATCAGACTTCTCCTGTGAAGGAACGCGTATTTTATACGTATGCACCCGATTGGCTAAAAGTTTTCCCTTCATATTGAACAGAGCTCAACTCTCCTCCTCAACCTAAAAGAGTATATTCTCTTTAAGGTATAGAGCTGAGCTAGACTTACGTCTAGTATTATGCTGCAGATCTTGACGCCCTAATTCAGTGCCATTCCCCGAAGTCAAGCGGCATTCAATAGAGAACATGATTAAATCCTCCAAAAACAAGTGTCATAGCTTAGCTGTACACATTAGATAAATTAGGTGCCCTTTTTCAATAAAACCATTAGTAAGTAGCATGGCCGTCTAGTCTGAACTAAGAGACCAAGGTGAATACCAATCATTAGCAGTAAGGATACAGTATGATGTATGAATGGATTGAGTCTAGAATTGTGGATTCTATTTTACAATCGGAATCATACTAGGCTCACAAGCCGGTAGCCTGAAACCTTCCATTTCCGCAATAATAAGGATATCTAACGATGAATAAAAAGAAAGCCCGGTCACCGCCACGGATTCCGCAACAATGTTATGAACCCGAATTCTTCCGCCTTCCTATTGTGATGGGAGCAGAATGGTCCATCCACTTGGGGAAATTCGCATTCCATCCCAACTTTGCAGGTTGGCCTGCCGTCTACTTGGTTTTGTGTTATACTCGTGAAGTCTCGGGGACCGGGTTGTGGAATGTCCACAATCTCGAAGTCAGAGAGTTTAATCAAACCGGCTTTTTTCTTGGGAGAATCCTTGCTCCACTCCACTCTGCACCCGGTTTGTAAAATTCTGTTGGCCAGCTCTGAAATCGTTCGGAATCGTTCCCATTTACTAATGCGTGTAGTGTAGTATCTATACTCGAACCCACGGTTTAATATATCACCAGTGAGGTTGGTGGAGTATGTCCAACTTTGCTGAAACCTTCTAGGGATCCATGTCATGTTATACCTTTCTGCATCAGAAACACTCAAAAGCATTTCAACGTCCCTACATTCCAAAATGGGGCACTCATGAAACTTTCTCACTTCAGGTTGCCAAGGTTGAGTCCAGTTTTGACTCCCATCGCCGCCGCTATCTGGTTGCATGCGTGGGCCAGGCCTATTTGCGCTTCCTAAAAGTAGTAACGAAACGGGTAGTAGGATTGGGGAGCCGGTTTTGGTAGTGATGTGGATTACAAATGGGTGAGGTCGAATCTGGTTCCTTGCAACATACGGTGCGATGCTTGTTTGGATCATGAGGGGGTTACATTTCTTAATCTTCTCAACTGTTAGTTCGGAGGGGTGAAGTTCTGGGTAGGGCATTATACGTACGTCAGGATGCGAGCGTTTGAGTGCGCGGCAAATTATAGCAGCGCCGAATACCTGGGCCGCGAAGTACTTGCGTCGCCATTCCGATCTCGGTTGCGAAAAAGAAGTCGGGGGGATCCGGGAGTATATCTCCCTTGAGACATCCACCACATATTCAAGTGGAACTTTCGATGCCTCATAATTCCTTAAGTCACTTATGACAGAGGTTCCCTCCCAATTAGGATTAAGTTCTTTGGCTTCAGGAACACCAGGATGTTGCATGGTGTAAATTTCGAGAAGTTTGCGCAATTGGTTGATCGAATCAGTTGTAGGCTGAGAATCAAACCACAGGAATGGAAGTGGATGGTGGAGATCATGGATATTCTTCCGGAGCCATTCATAACCTTCCTTCATCAGTAGCTGTGCTTCTTCTTCTCTAGAGTTATCTTCTCTGTCGGTATCGTCTAATACTTCAGCGTCATCTTCTGATTCTCTTTTGATGTCTTGCATTTCTCTATCGGCATTGTCTGGTTCTCCAGGGGCATTTGGTGGGAATTGTACATCCGGATCTACTTCAATGGATGGAAGAATCTCTGGGGTTGGTGCATATTCTTCGACCCTGCCTGGGGTGGGGGGGTTGCTGTAATAATCTCTACGGCGATGAGTGAGTGTACTGAAGAACGAGCGTGGAGGATTTACCTACGGTGATTGGTCCATGTTGAAGATGTAGATGAAAGTGTTGGGTAGTAGATGATAATGTTAATTGGAATGTGGTTTGGGATATGATTTGGGATGTGAATTGGGATATAGATGGAAGAGAGGCCCTTCCTATTCGAGACCACGCCATTTTGAAGGTGAGAACTGCCTGGGCACTCGACCATCTGGATGAATGTTGCCTAGGTGTTGTGTACAGCATCATGGCGATATTGCAACCCCTTTCGAATCCGTATATTCATATGGATTTTGGTTGAGTGATACATATACCTTGCTGTGGAGATTCACACTTCCCACCTAGGTAGTCCATGCGTGCCTTAGGCAGCTGTATGGCCTCCTACCTAGGCAGAATACTTCCAAGGTTTCTTCTGCAACTCTTCATGTAAGTATATATAATAAAATCGTATAATGTATTATTATTACCTGCCTGTTGCTGCAGCTCTCGAATATATAGCCAAGGCCGGCTTAACGTACGGTGACGAAGCCTTGCTGCAGCCCTGGCGTCGAGGGTCTCCACGTGCTGCCCCTAATTGCTCCCGAGTAGGGAAGGGCAGCGCCCATTGGCGGGCGGCGCGGTGGGTGGATCGCGACATGCTGCCGTTTAGTCGAGCGAGCCGGCAGCCGGTGGCAGACCAGACCAGACCAAAGCAAACCAAACGCTTCTTCCACCAGTCTCAGTCTCAACCCTCGAGCTCCCTGCAGCTTCTTGTTCGTTCCTGGCAGGCAGCACATGGCCCCGCGATCCCCATCGCTATAAAGAAGACCTCAATTCCTGACCCCGCGACCTCCCTTTCCCCATGTCTGCTCTACCGACTCCCGCAACCCATCCCAAGATGCCGCCGAGCGCCAGTACGTAAACACCTGCCCGCAAACCC